>JAQGBB010001761.1:0-12531 GCA_034691745.1 Prismatolaimus dolichurus | reverse complement strand
CATACCCTTCTCCCGGTGCCAGTGAGGCCAAACGACGAGGCCGGGAGAGACCCTGCGCCTCCGAAGAGAGGTATGGGAATCAAACAACCCAGCATGATATGATACATGCATGCATATACTTACCATAACGATGATGATATCTCTTTGCAATGTGTTTCGTAATAAATTCAGTAAACTGCGAAATATACGTGTCGCGTTCGCAACGGCGCTACAACGATCCCGTGGCGGCGTTCTCCTGTGACCTGACTATCAAGTAGAACCATGAGAAGCATGCAAAAGTTCGCACCAGTCACCACCCCAAACGGGACTTGAACGCCAGCTCTCCGGCGTATTAGCCGCGCGCTCTAACCAACTCAACTACAAGTAAATCGGCAAATTCGAAAAGGCATCCTGCCATTTGACAAACAACACGGGCACAAGTTTTTGAAGCAAGAAAGACAAACGAAGCCACGATCTGTCGCCGCACTACGGTTTTCCTCGCTCTTGTATTAAAAAAAAAATTTTGTTCGTGGGTTTCGTCCCCCCATACCATCAGCAGATTGTCGCATACCACTGGCAAGTTGGCGCCTACCGTAGGCAACGTGATCATACCGTCCGCTAACTTTTTTGGTCGAGAGGATGGGGGATAATCTGAATCTGTGCTCAGTAAGCATCCTTTTTTACTCGCTCTTTGGCAGGATGCAGGACCAACATAAATGCTACTCGCAAAACTTCGTGTCATCTACAGCAGCTCATATGGCAGCCTCACGAATAGAAGCTCAACTCGTCAGGTCGATAACGATCTGGCGTCCCAGTGCAGCAATTAGTTTTACATATGTATGTTGGTGCGTTGAATCTCGTCAGCTCGTAAAATCTGCAAAAATTCCAGCTAATCTCGTATACATAGTGTATACCCATAAACCAACTACGGAAATGCCAGTGCACGCAGTTCGACTACACATCCATCAGCGCACAAGCAACGCTCTCACTCAACGCTCATGTCCGGCGCCAGTGCCTAGTCGGGCAAACCGGCTACGAACTCCTTGAACTTAGCATCGTTTATCACCGGGCCGACGAGGTCTCCGCTCACGTTGAGCTCCTGCCACGCCTTCTCGCCCCGCGAGCAGGCTTCCAGATCTTTCAAGTCGAAGAGGCATCGCTCTTTCACATCCCTCTCGACGTTGGGCCCCACGTGGTCGCTCGCGCCGAGGTCGCCGCCGACAAAGTACAACGTGTGCAGCAGAATGCGAGTGAACACTGATCCTAATCGTACAATATTTGCAGACCAGGTGGAGGCCATGAGTTGAAATTGAGCACGGTTTAAAATACCTTCAAAATTTTTTAGAAAAGGCAAAGGCACAAGGGTGGAGTGAACTTCCAAAGCCTTACAAATTTTTCACTGTGCAATTTCATCTTGCGACTATGCGGTTTACGTAATAAAATAATGACGTTATCAAATGTAATTTATACTTCATATGCGTTCCCAACATCACGTTATGATTGTAGAAGGTCAGTTCGGGCACAACATATTCATTGCACAGCAACGTGGATAGCATATTTGAACTCAGCGACATCGATTTCCTCAGGAAAAATCGAGAATTAGCTAAAAAACACAGTTAAATGTAAAACCCCACAAACCCGACCAGAGCCAAATTGGGTAAACTAGGAAATATACCTGTCGCGTTCGCGACGGCGCTAGAACGATCTCGTGGCGGCATTTTCCCGTGACCTGACTATCAAGTAAAGCCATGAGAAAAAGTGCAAAAGTTCGCACCAGTCACCACTTCAAGCGGGACTTGAACGCCGGCTCTCCCGCATATTAGCCACGCGCTTTAATTAACTCGACTGCAAGTAAATCAGCAAGCCGAAAAAACATCCCGCCTTCAGAAAAAAAACACCAGTACGAGTTTTTGAAGCAAGAGAGGCCACGATTTGTCGCCGTACTGCGGATTTCCTCGCTTTCTTATACAAAACAATAGATTCGGGGAGTTCTGCCCCTCCTCAACCTCCTACCACTGGCAAGTTGGCGCCTACCGCACGCAAGTTGCTCACACCGCTCGCTAACTTTTTTCGTCGGGGATGGGGGATAATCTAAATCTGACCAGTCGCGCTCTCCGCACAGTTGCTGACCTTCGGTCCTTCAAGTGATATATCGGGTAACGCAAGCGAGGCAAGCTGCAAACCGTCAAGATGCAACCAGAAGCTGAACTGCTCTTTCAGCGCCGTGAACGCATCGAGGTCGTTGCATCGACCGAGCTCATGAGAGCTTACGTAGTTCCCGGACGAAAGCGATGATGGAGTATGGATAGACCAAGCTGAGCTATCGCGAGGTTCGAAAGCCGGAGTTCATATGCGCACCTGCAGACGCAATCACC
The DNA here is from genome assembly GCA_034691745.1 of Prismatolaimus dolichurus. Taxonomy (NCBI): domain Eukaryota; kingdom Metazoa; phylum Nematoda; class Enoplea; order Triplonchida; family Prismatolaimidae; genus Prismatolaimus; species Prismatolaimus dolichurus. The sequence goes on along the minus strand of JAQGBB010001761.1, from coordinate 10,177 downwards.
AGCACCGGAACGCGACTATCACGTGCATTAGTTTCAAGTTGCGCTCTGAGCGCATCATGTGAAGGGCACATGCCTCTTTCGACGCGGAATGACTGCCACTGCCGACGAGGTAATACGAAATCGGTCTCGATGTTCGACGGCGCCTTGCAAGCCAGTCAAGCCCTAGATCGCATGTGCTCTAAAGCCACGCGTTTTCACGCGTCGGCAATGGCAGCTCGCTGTGCGTGGCAGCGCGCATGCAAGGGTACCCCCTCCTCTGTCTGATTTGCACTATCTGAATAAAGAGCAAGCGAGTGATGAAGATTCCACTGTTTCCGCTGCATGTTCACGCGTCTCGAAACGTCATGTCCCCGAATTCGTATATTTGGTGTATTGTGCCGTGCGTCCACAGCTTGGGCCTCGATCGCTGAATTTGTTCACCAAACTAAGCACGCTTTGCATCCGTTTAAATTTCAGGAGCGCTTCGCCCTCGAGAATTACATCGTCGTCGCGAAAGATGAGTTCTAGTTCATGTAGGAAACGTCTACCTCCGGCTGAATCTCTGGATCCACTTGAGACGTGTGAAAACGAAAGCCCATTGAATGCAGTTCGTATTAAAACCGATGGTAAGTCTTTCACCGAAGGGGATGATGAAGGGGACCGAAAACGAGCTATCAGTGGCCGATCTATCCGTCGGGCTCTACGATATAGCCAAAGACAATCGTTCGTTTCCAGGCAAACCGATCGTCTACGATGATGCGTCGAATAAGAAGAAATCGAATATGTCAGAAGGCACAGAGACAAATCAATTAGATGATGGTCCGTGACGCGTGCGAAGCGTAAAGCCCATACGTTTTCCTCACACGATCGTTCGTTGTAGATAAAGGACCGTGGACTGCTGTTCGGCGACAAAAAGATCCGGACAAATCTCCACAGGTATGTCCGCTCGGAAAATCGCTTTTTCGGCATTTATACAGTGACGTCATAAAGCACAAGCGTTCTCGCTGCCGAGTCGCTGGCGTTCAAATGTCTATTTTTTATTAGAAAGAAGAAGCAGTCAAATATTTCGAGGACAACGTTATGAAGAAGATACCGTCGCCAGCTGACGCGAAGGATCAGAAACTTACCCCACGTGACGTGTGGGGGATCGCACTCCGGGTCTACAACGAGTACAGGGATACCAAGGCGGATGTGAAGAAACTTTACGCGGAACTGGAGGCTCCAGACTTTATAAGGTGAGAGTCTTTTTTATCGGTTTGCCTATCTTCTCGGGCCGACGCCAAAGGTAGCTGCTTAGATTCGTGCTAAAAGAAAAGGGATGGTCGCACAACGAGATACTTGACAAGACTGCCGACATGAAGAGCTTCGATAACGAGTCCAATCGGGCCGGCGTCGTGCACGTGACGCGCACGCGAAAGGTTCTGCTGGTGAAAGGCGTAAATGCAAAAACGTTCTCATTTCCGAAGGGCAAAGTAAGCAAGGGCGGGCGTGCATAATAATGGTGGGCATGCTTCGCCATCCTGTCGCTTAGTTGAAAGCTTTCTCAACGCGGAAGATAGCCGTTGTTTGTAACGTGACGTCATATGTGTGCGTCCCCATGTTCTGATACGATTGCCTCGGCTTGAGATGGCGGTGCTTTTCGTTTTGTCCAGATTGAGCCGGAGGATGGAAATAGCAAGCTGGCGTGCGCGATTCGCGAAACAAAACGGGAAGTGGAGATCGACGTCACAGACTTCATCAAGCCGCTAGAATACATCGAATATCGACCGCCACCTCCTTTCTTTGGCAAACCGGTGCAGCTGCACAGGTTGTACTTTGTCGGCGGTGACCTCGGCGCGACCAACCACATCGGGCTAAACGGCGAGAAGGATGTGATAGAGCGACGCCTTTTCGACTTGGCCGATCTGGAAGCCTGCTCGCGCGGCGAGAAGGAGTGGCATAAGCTCGGCGTGAGCGGAGACCTCGTCGGCCCGGTGATAAAGGACGCTAAGTTCAAGGAGTTCGTAGCCGGTTTGCCCTACTAGGCACGGGCGCCGGACATAAGCGTTGAGTTCGCATGCAACATTGAGTGAGAGCGAGAGGGTGTTGTGTTGCTTGTGCACGGATGGATGTGTAGTCGAATTGTGAGCGCCAAATGAACTGAATTGATGGTGTGATTTTGAGCGTGTAACTCGCATTCCCGTGGTTGGTTTATGCGTATAGTCTGTGTAGTGAAATGTAAAAATGAACTGGAATTTTTGCTAATTTTACGAACCGACGAGATTCAACGCACCAACATGAGGATGCAATAAGATCAATAAGTGCTATTTGAAAAACTCCGCAGCATTTACAGCAGTAATGGTGCGCGCGAAAATCGTTTTTCCATCCTGCCTGGAGCGCGCCGCGCGGAATGAAAAGGATAGGTCTATACGGTCAAACTCAGATTATCCCCCCCATGCTCGCCGCTACGATTTTCGTTGGGGACCACAAAACTTTGGCGGCGTATAACTTTGTGTAGCAACATAGAAGCGAAAATTGACTGCAAATTTGAACTCCGCTCAACGAGCATTACAACTTTAGGTGGTCTTGGTTCCGAAAAAATTTCAGTCTCCCTAAAAATTTCATTTTCTTCCTTTTTCCGCTCACGTTGGGGGGGGGGGTCACGACTCCAGCGACCCCCTCGTAGCGGTGCCCATGCCCCGTACCCCCAGCTACAAAGTTAACGGACAGTGTGAACAACTTGCCAATGGTATAGGGGGTTCGGGAGGCAAAGCCCCCATTTACTTGTGTCGCAACGCCGATTTCACACGGAAGACGCTGATTGGCTGTGCCCCATCCAATCAGTGAGAACGACCGCGCGGATTGACCAATCCCAGTTACTTACACAGCTCATCCTTACACGCTTATGTAGCCAGCAGCAGCGAGGACTGCCAAACTTGCGTAGTGATTTACACAAAAATTGCCAAAAAACGCAAAAAGAAAAGCCGATAAGTTAAAACCTTTTTACCAAATAAAGTTGCATCCCTTCCATCAAATCAAAACCGATTGTGAAAGACGAATAAAACCTAGACAAACGTGAACACCCATAAAACAGACGTTAAACACACATTACTAATACCTCGTCACCATGCCCAGCCAACAAACCGCAATGCACATGCCACTGAATCGTAGAAGGAGACGACATCCATAGTTAGGTAGTAAAGCCTCAGAGAAGCAAGCGACTACACAAGTTCATTGCACAAACTTCGATAAACGAGTAAAAGGTATACCAAGAGGAACCTTCTAGCTTCGTTGCATCATACAATAGACATTGTATCCCTCCATTTCCGCAAACCTCCGTCACAAAGAAAAAAGTGCGTAAGTGTGCCTTATGTATAATACACACGTACGTACGTACGTACAGTACATAAACGAATGCACAAAACCACGCCAGTTCGGCTTATCACAGATAATTTGGAAGTTAGTGCCAACGTCGTACTTTACTCAAAAAACGCCAACTGGCCAATGGTGTCGCCCACCAAACCACTCTACTACTTTCCACAGTCACACAGTGCAGCAAGTAAACCAATCGATATTTTTCAAAGCAAAAAGCCCTACGCATTCGAAGCAACCCCATTGGGCAACCGTCCCTCCGCAGCTTCATCCTCTTCGCTTTCTCCCTCCTGCTCACACGATGGCGCACTCTCGCCCGCGGAGATGTCAAGGTCGCCTTCGCCAGGCAACACCGTATTGCTGTGGAGTTGCGCCGGCGTCGCCGGTGGACTCTCGATAGAAGCTCCGCGATGCAAAAGAATATGCCGTTTATATACCGACTCCGTCGCATTAATTTGACCTAAAAAGTGAAAGTTTACATTAGCTCCCTCAAGTAGAAAAAGTGTATTATACATACCGGTCACTAAATCAAAACTGCGACCACACACAGTCGTGCTTTCACGTGGCAGCGGTGACCACCAGTTGAGAATGGATCCAACCAACGGAACTTGTCGAAGAACGCCCTGCAAAACGCCCTCCCTCAAAATATGGACTGTCCACTCGTCGACCAAAGTGATACCTCATTCATCAATCGTGTGTCCGACTCCCGTTTGAGTTCCTCATTGGCAGCTTCGATGCCTTGACGTACAAGTTCCGCCATGCTTTCAATATACTGAAAGTTACATTACATACAGTACATTCCTCAGACAGAAGCCTTTCCTCCTTTCATACCTTCGACGACTCCTCTATCTCACGGCCGACTTTCGACACGAGTGAGACAAGGTCATCAAGATCTTCAGCGTTGGCGAGCATGCCGAATTTAACGCATTGAACGCCGTCTGTCGTCTCGCCTAAAGCGGAATGATGAAAAAAGCGCTACTACATTTAAATAGTGCACTTAGACTCTAGCAGGTCTTGTGTAAGGCGAAGCAGATGTTTGAAAAACGGTTTCAAAAATAAACAAAATTTTTGCGAGAAATTTTTTTATTTTTTTTTCTAAAACAAAATTCATCGTACTTTTTTATTTGTGAAACAAAGTTCCTCGTACTATTTAAAAAAAGTAGTACGAAAAACTTTGTTTCAAAAGTAAAAAAGTACGAGAAATTTTGTTTCAGAAAAATAAAAAAAATTTGAAAAAAAAAATTCCTCGTAAAATTTTTTATTTTTTTGTGAAACAAAACCTCGCGAATTTTGTTTATTTTTTAAACAAACTTCCCCCTACAAAAAAATTAAAAAAATTTGAAACACCTGCCTCGCCATACCTATAGAGTAACTTGCCCTAACATACACTCATTCTAAAACTCCTATTCCTCGTACTAAACATGGCATTACCCACCAAGTGAGAAAGCATGATCATTGCTGCGTAGAATATGGACAAGTTCGATATTAAGATGCGAAACCTGTTCACGTTGTTTCTCATTCCACGCAACCAGACTCCTCAGCATCGAAGGCACATAACTACAAACACAGACAGATTAACAAGCAACCAAACAGTCAATGCAAAATACAAGCTTACACAACGGCACCGACTCCAGCCCACTTGTGTACATCGACTTGCAAAAGACCCGCGTTCGCCGAGCTCAGAAGCGTCTCCGCGCAACGCGAACGCGCACGAACAGTCGCCTCAACAATGCTCTGAACAAAAAATAAACGGAGACATGTAAAACATAAATTTGATGACTCTCAATTCAATCTACGGCGCAGTGTTGAGGATAAACATTTAAAAAAATTTTTATTCCGTTAGTTAGTTCCAAGTTCGCACATTTTCCAAAAATGTAGAAAAAAAACCTATAAGAAAAATGTTGTGCAAACTTGGAATTAACTAACGGAATAAAATTTTTTTTTTAATTTAATTAGATTTTTTAATTTAATTTTTTAATTTAATTTTTTAATTAATTTTTTTAATGTTGATCCTCAGCACTGCGCCGTAGATTGAATTTATCTTCAACGTACAATCAACCACGTCCATCACTCACCATAGTAGTTTCAAGTTGCTTCGAAAACTTCATCACATGCTCCGTGCTCGTTTTCAGCGCTAAAAATAGCTATGCTTATTGAAATTCCAAAACGACTTACACACATATGTACTGGATAAAAACGCACGTGTCCACCTACCACAAGCATTTTCGATCGCACAATATCGCGTACAAACTCCAACATCATGTAAGCTTACAAGCTGAAGTCCAAGATGCCGACAGTCAGCACAAAGGCCTTGTCCAATCTAAAAACATGCTCCTTATAACAAACAGTACGTTACTCTACCCACATGTATGTATAAGCACCTACCCAAGTATTCAACGCATCCAAATACTGTTCATCAAACAACCTCTCAAACGCCTCCTCCAAGTGTTTCCCTTCGTCCACCGTCATTCCTACACACAACCCTTTAAAACCCTCCTTTCCCCTCAAGCACCCTACCTTCGATCACAGCCGGCGAAACCTTCTTCACATCTTGCGAAAAGGTATACTTAAAGAGAATAACCGGCGGGGGTAAACTCTCTCCCAAAACATCGTCGTCGGAGGCATGCTGAATAGAAGAAAAAAAGCACAAAAATTGATCATTAAAAAATATCGATTTTCTTATTTACCAAAATCTTCATCTGTGGATACTTAACGACAATCTTCATTATTGCTTTGGTCTATCACATAGAGTAAATCATTCATCAGTTCGAATATAAATGAAAGACAACCTTTACCAGACTAAGCGAGTGAAGAATCCGTTCGACAATGCCCTGTGGACCCAGATGTTTAGTGACAACCCACCAGGGTAAAGCGGCGAGTTTTTCCGCATGATTTGGTCGAATAAATTCAACACTTCTATGCATACTCTAAGACAAAAGGTGTGAGAAAAACTAGAACGAAAATGACAAGGTTCCTACACATTTATCGAGGTCAAAAATGAACCCAAGTAACTTACAATATAAGGCACAGCGGGTACTCCAAGCCAGTATCCGAGCGGTACAAAAAAGCTGTCGACCCCATCTCGAATACTCTTCAAGTCCTACAATGTCTGCGTAGTTCAATTATAATATCCCAGATCGAATCCCAGCCGACCTTCAGTCCCCCAAGTGATATCTCCGGTAAGGCCATCGTCGCCAGTTGCAACCCGTCGAGATGTAACCAGAAATTAAACCTTTCTTTCAACATCACCAATGTATCGAGGTCGTCTGATCTTCCGAGTACATGCGAGCCTATTGTCAAAGCAAGTTATCGACGACGTTCCAATATCGAAAGACATAACAAAGCACCTGCCGATGCAATGACCAACACCGGAATGCGACTATCGCGGGTATCACTTTCGAGTTGCTCTTTCAGAGCATCACAGTCCTGTCGACGTAAAGTATGAATATGTGGGAGGTGACATTAGCGGAGCAGAACGGGCGTACGCAGGCTCGAAATGCGTACGTAAAATATGTTACGTGTACGCGTACGTACAGTACGTACAATACGTGTACGCGTACGTACAGTACGTACAATATGTTACATGTATGCATACGTACAGTACGTACAATATGTTATGTGTACGCGTACGTACAGTACGTACAATATGTTACGTGTACGTACATACAGTACGTACAACATAATGCAAACGACATGCCCCATACACATAAATAGACATGTACACGCCGTTTATTTCGATTTCCATTAAACGTCCGACGGCTATCGCAACGCAGGACAACTTATACATTCAATACTGCCTGCCTACCATCGTTTCCCGCACAGTCGGACCACATTTCCTCGCCGGAATCGTCCGAATATCGCAAAGCCCAAGCTGAAACAAGCGCCAATAGACCAAACGAATAAATCTCCCACAAAGCAAACCTCGAACGACAAAAACTGTTCAATCCCGCCATAACCGACATTCGTACTAACATAAATAACCGGCGGATGTTCACGAAACTGTTGATATCCAGTCTGTACAAGATTAGCATATCGCGAATGAAGGGCGACACGAACAACGCGGAGAAGCCCGTCGAATTGTTCCGAATGAAAAAGTACTGTCGCTTGTGGAAATCTGGAAGGAACAAAACTTGATGAAAAGTAGACCGACTATTGACTTATCGCACCGAAAAAGTTTGCAAAGTGTACTCGAAGCATGATTGTAAAGGAAGTTAGCGACACCAGTTCGGTGATGTGGGGCAAGGAGTTTGACGTAGTGTTTGAGACTGTATGACGTGACGACGCTGCGACCGAGTTGGTCTAATGCTGGTAAGAGGAATTTTCTGCAACGAGAACGACGGTCGTTTTCTCGACTAGTGCTATATATAGTATATTATACATTATATTATATATTATGTTATATATAATTATATATATTTATATATAATATATATGGTACACTGTATAATATATGTTACATAACGCTTTTAACATATAAATAGAATATGCATAATATATGATATATTGTATATATATGTGTGGGGGCAACTATCTTGGGGGAGAAAACCCAAATGAAGGGTAAAAATTTTAATTCTAAACCTCCACCCTTGACTCACTTTGAGCGCCCCTTCTCCACCGGTGGAGTCTCCTTCTCCCCATTCGCCGTCTGGGCGTTGAGCCAATCATCCGACACAATCATTCGTTCCAAATCGACAAGAACATCGCTCACCAATTGCCTATTAAAACAATCGAGGTAATCCATCCTCTTTTTTTCCTCCCACTCACTTGTCCTCGCGAGAAGCCCGTCCATTCTCCATCACCGCGCCGTTTGCCGACTCGTCAGAACCAACACTTATACTGTCCGTCGTCGGCGAGACGGACGAGGGGCGGACACCATGCAAATCGTCGATGCGACTAAACGAAAAAGAACTAACGACAGCCCTTTCCCTAAAGCTTCGGACATGGAGCAGACAATCCCTCGATCACACTAATTGTTAACTACTTTTGAGAAGCGCTTAGATTTTTACAACTTTTGACTCCGGTAACGCTAGGAAAAATTATTCTGTTTTAAAGAGGCGACTGAGGTAAAACCTAATTGTTAACCACCACTTTTACAAGCGCTTGTAAAATGAACGACGCTGCGAATCTTTCGCGGAAAGGCTGCGAAAAATTCTGAGTCTACATGAGAAGCTTTTATAAATCTGCAGAAGCAAAGAAGCGAAAAAAATTCATTTTTGATCGAAGTAGGGGTGGGCCTAACATTTAGGTTTTCTCCGGCTTCCACAGAAAAATCCGCGTGATTTTTGGTTCAAATTAACAATAAAACATTCTGGTTCCACTGCGAGAGGCATTTCGAATCAATAAAAAGCGAGCGCGCATTTCTTTCTCATGATTTTCTTCATTAGCAAAAAAATCTGCTTCTTTACATCATTTGAAAGTTCAGACAACGCCCTTTCCAATAATATATCAACGTCAAAGATCAGCGCGTCCGCACCAGCGCTGGAACCTTTTTTATACAACCCCGATGAGATAGCCAACAATTAGTTAGGTCTGCCTGTATGGCGGACAGAACTTCCCAGACTTGAAAAAAGCCAACAGACAGACCGACAAAGTGTAGAATATAAGAAACAGACAAAACAAGAACTAGAAGAAATTGCTCTTCCTGCCAGCAAAGAACTAGAAGACTTACGTGCTAAACGAAGTTGAACAGTTCAACAAATAGTCGGACAGCATGCGCTCACTCCCGCTTATCGTCTCCGTGTACTCGAGAAGGCCGACACTCGGAAGAGAACACTGCTAATCGAATCTCAAGAACTGACGACAAAAGTAGCGAGAACAGCCGAACTGTCGAACTCCTAAGTCGCTGACCGACGGCGAATACACACCGCACACCATCCGACTGGCTTCTGGCTCAACTCGCACAACACTTGGTTGAAGAGGACGACAACGACATGAAAATTGTCCAAAAGAATGCACGACAAGAAACGTGTCCTAACGTTGATGCACGTGCAGAGAAAACATGTGCCGATTGGGATGCATAACAAACGAAAGCTGGCGCTTTCCGCTGCTACCACTTGCATTCATGCGTGTTGCATAATAAGCCCTTATGTAAACCATATCAGTGCATCTCATCTGCGTTTCGATTGGGTTCCGGCTTGCTTCGATTGAGCAAGACGCGAGTTGCGATCGACCGATGCCATAGCTAACTAGCTATTACGCAACCAGGATCGTCAGCATGCATGCATGCTTACACGTAAGATGCAGCCGTCGCACAAGAGGCCAACCAAGTCCGACTCGTAAAGCTCTCTCCGCTGCTCAAAGCCCGAAGTGGGGAAGGGGAGTGGCGAAATTCCATTTCCTTGCCCACCTATCTCTTAGAAGAGGACGCACTCCGATACACACCAGAAGCCGACTGTCGCTAGAGATGAGGACGTGCATAGCTTTTGTCGTTGCGCACTTCCGTATTTGACAGAAAATTGAGTGAATGAAACTCAAGCTGACGAACGGGCGGGCCACTTGGATTCACACATGTAGAAGATTGAGTCAAAAAGCAAAGCCTCTTTTAGACCAATAATTTCGCAGAAAGCCTGCTAAGCGTAATTGGCACATGAAAGGCTCCTATTCGACCAATTGAGTAAGCATGCTAGTTTGCATCAACTTCGCACATTCGCATATGCGAGCTTTTACAAGCCGGCCCTGCCGAAGCGAGAGAGCGTCTAACAATCCAAGAAAGCACCCACAGCCTATCTCGACAAGGAAGACACGCGTAGCCAGCAGTGAGGAAGTTCCTCCTACCTTTTCGGGAAACCGACATTTTTCCTCTCTTTTAACGTCATTCGTGAGAAAATTAATCGCGTTTGAAAAACGT
>JAQGBB010001760.1:0-12531 GCA_034691745.1 Prismatolaimus dolichurus | reverse complement strand
GTCGTATGTCTTTGGAAGTAGCGTAGAGGTGAAAAGTACACAGCCGTGTGCTTTTTTCCTGGCAAAATTTCCTGGACGGGCACTTTTCTAAATAGACTTTTTAAGGGACACGAGTCGTCTTGTATTTACACTTTTCCAGGATTTGGCTCATAGTTTTCGGTGTTTCAAAGAAAAGTTAGAGAGTGCCGGTTCCCTCTGCAGTAGCTTTTGCTCGCTCGCATTGCAAATGGTAAGTCAAACTGGTTTGTTTGAAATTACCTGCGAAAATTCATTGTTTGTGATGTTTTGCAAATTCGTAACGCTGTCTTTTCAGATTCGATTCATCTTGATTCAGAATCGTGCTGGCAAGACACGTCTCGCAAAATGGTACATGCATTTCGATGATGAAGAGAAGCAGAAGCTAATCGAGGAAGTTCACGCAGTCGTAACCGTTCGAGACGCGAAGCACACCAACTTCGTTGAGGTTAGTTAGACTCCGACAATGATCACTATAGCGCTTCCGCATTGGCAAATAATAGATTGTCCTGCGTCTCTGCTTATAGTTTCGGAATTTCAAGATTGTCTACAGACGCTACGCTGGCCTCTATTTTTGTATTTGCGTCGATATCGGGGACAACAATCTCTTTTATCTTGAGGCGATTCACAATTTCGTCGAAGTTTTGAACGAATACTTTCACAACGTTTGTGAGCTTGATCTGGTCTTCAATTTTTACAAGGTCTTGCTGGTGATTGCTTCGTTTGTTGCTTTGAGTTACAAAGAAAGGCTCTGATTTTGCAGGTCTACACCGTTGTCGACGAGATGTTTCTTGCCGGCGAAATCCGCGAAACAAGTCAGACGAAGGTTCTGAAACAGCTTCTTATGCTGAATTCACTCGAATAGAGCTCATTTATGCACACGCAGTCGTGTTCATTCCCTTTTCGTATTTGTGATCTGTCTGTCGTGTGCATATTACTAGCGAGCGGTGCTTATGTGAGTTTCAGGCGGTTGCAAGGCGGCGCAATATGTATTCATTTTAACCCTATGTGTCGTTAACGTAAAGCTAGCTGATTGTTCGGTAATGTCCATGTTGGTATTTAAAAATCGTATTTGTCTGCTGAATATTCACACGTCTAAAAGTGTGTACGAGTTGTTTTTGTGGAACTCAACGTCTTTCGTGGCGTCTCAACGAGAACGTACCGACCGTATTTCTTCTGGTCGTGTGAATTTTACTCGAGGCTATTGTAGCGTGCGATGTGCGTTCCTTACCTAACCGATTGCACGATTGTAGGCTATACATTGTTCTTCGCTTTTGCGACAGGTTGGCTTTGAACGATGCTCAGTGGCAGTAGTTTCAACTGTTTCGGCAGCTCAAGCGTCGCCAGCTTCGGCGCCGCCGTTCCAGCAATGCCTTCCGACGTTCAAAAGTCAACAGCAACGGTGGCGACGACAACGCGTAGTTTTCTGCCCGCGAAAGCGGCAAAGCCCCTCCACTTTCAGCGACTTGAAAGCGCGCTCGACCTTACCGGCTACATCAACCAGATGGAGAAGTTGCTCGAAACGCCCATCCCGTGAGTCTTTCTGTACTGCTACCAGTAGTTTGCCTTGCTCTCGCTTTGCATCGTAGTCGTGGAACTCATGTTTTACGTGCATATGAACGCTTCGTATATATCCATTGCAGAGTTGATGTCAGTCGCGCGAGCACCGCGGAAGCTGGCAGCAGTGGTGCAACTCGTACGCTGCCAGCTTGGCGAAACATCTGGGAAAACGATCAGCGTATGCAATGCATGTTAGTTGGCTTAAACGTGTTTCAAGTATGTAACGTGTTTCAGAGCGACGAGCTGAACTCGAAGTTTTGTACAATTTTCGCACCGTCAACAAGCGAAAATGGCTCAAGGTTTGGTGCACGAAAGTAAAACGTATCGTAGTTTTTGCAACTCCTATCAACTGTTGGTTGCAGGACATTTTGCTCGATGACTCAGACTCTGATTCGGACACCGAACGGCCGATCACCGATGAAGACTTGCGCGTCATTCTCCAAGTGCACAAGTTGCGCAGGAAGTATCAGAAACGCTATCATACGGATATCATGGTACGTGCGTCCAATCTAATTGGTCAGTGTTGTGTAAGTGGCTGTAAAGATAGCAGTCGCACTTCTCCACTCTTGTACGTACTGCAGTGAGAGCGTTCGTGTAGAATTCACAATATACGTATTTCGCCGCTGGTCTACTCTCCGAGCGTGATCGCTTTCCCGAGCATCAGCAGTTCGTCCGCGAACAGTACGGTTTTGGTGTACCCGGTGCAGGCGAAGATCCGGACGAAGATTGTACGTAATAATTGTCGTGGAGCATAGCCAGCACTCTGTAGGCGTTTCCTCACCCAAATGGCATCTAAAAAGCAAATGAGCGAGCACAGGTCGGCGGCCAAGAGGGGGTAGGCAGTGTCGACGAGGCCAAAAAAGGCATCGCGCGAAAAGTTTTAAATTTTGGTCAAAATGGTCGAATTGGGTACCCCCTTTTGGGCCGGCTTGGGGGATATCCAGCCTCAGGGTGAATGGAATGACTGAGCGAGCATTATTTTCTCTTTTCAGCGAGCATCATTGTACCGAGTTCCTCGCGACGGCGGAGACGGCCGGCGGCTGAAGCTGCAATTGTCACCGGTGGAGAGCGCACCGAATCGACAGAGGTGGCGACCACTGGCAGCCTCGCAGATAGACCACCGCAAGGGCGCGCGCCGCCGACGAAAAAGCGACGTGCGCCTCCCGCGTCGAAGGCGAATGCACGACAGCAGCCGTCGATGGCGAACACCGCCGAGGCCTCCTACATGGCATCGCCCGTTGAGGAGATGAAGCAACAGCAGCAACAGGCGGTTGGGGGAGTTTTCGTTGATCAAACGGCCGCGTTCTCCGGCGGGTTACAGAATCAGCAGGTAGGAAAGTAACAGTTGTGTATGAAGGAACGCTGTATTTTGGAGCGTACTGCATATTGGAGTGCGATTATTGTCAGTGAACGCTTGGGGAGTTTGTTTCGCGTGCCTTTTAGCCATGCTACCCCGAATACCTCCCTGCTGGTCCCTACTCGCACGTTTTGCACGACGATCAATCGGCGCCCCACTTCGTTTACCAGCAATCGCCCGGCGGCAGTGGTGGACTGCATTCGATGGTCGCCATGCAACAGCAGCAAGTGCCGCCGTATGGCAACAACGGCGGTGCACCGCAGCAGCAGAACTTTATCAGCGACTTTGCTTACGCCGTTCCTCAGTCACCTGTACGCTCTGTCGTCTACGCGCACCAGCAGCAGCAACATGGTATGCGCCAAGTTCAGCAGCAACCGTCTGGCTATTTTGGCCAGAATTCATCGGAGATGTCACCGCCTTACCAACAGCATTCACCTTACTCGATGGCGCCGATGCAGCATCAGCAACAACAGCATTTTCTTGCGCAGCCACAGTACGGCGCGCCACCGCCGCAGAGGTTTGTGCAGCTACCACCGCAGCGGCACATGGCGCCACCGCCACCTCCGGAATTCCCTGGCGGACAGAAGAATGTCCAACAGCAACACTTTCAACAAGGACCGCCCCCTGGCGCTATGCATCAGTCGCAACAACAGCAGCATGTGCAACCAAACTATCAACAGCATCAGCAGCCGACACCGACGGCACCGCATATGTTTCGCACGCCAACACCACCGACAGCGCCACCGGTCACGACAACTGCTGCTGATGTGCCGCAGAAACCACCGGCGGTGACGCGAAGTGCGTCGACGATTGACGATTCGATCAATGAAACGATTACGCTCGCTGAAAGTCTCACTAATTTTATGCGTCGCTCGGAGGCGGCCGGTGTAGGTGCGGGCGGCACTGGTGAGTCAACTGCTCCGGTGGCGTCCTCGCCGGCGTCATCGAGACGGGGTTCGGCTAGCAGGCCGAGCTCTGTTGGTGGTACTAAGGCGGGGAAGTCGGCCGGCGGCGGGTCGTCGAAAGCTAGTGCGAAGCAGCTAGCGGCGGCGGCGAAGGCGTCTGCACAACAGCAGTACGGTGGTAGCGGCGGACTCGCGTCGTCGGCTGGCGGCGGTGTGTCTCTGTCGTCGTCGGGCAGCGGCAGCTGCGGATCGCTGACGAGTGCACAGATGGGCGACGCTTTGGGTGGCGCTAGTGGACTGCCTTTGAGTGCGTCTGAGCTCGCCGATGCGGCGGATGCGGAGAGGCGACGCTTGTGGCGCCAGATTGCCAACGAAGAGGTTCCGAAGGTGAGTCGTTATGTGCACCAGCAAGTTACGCGATCGCGTACAGTACGTATAATAGTTTTTAGGATGGGTGACATGCCTCAAAATTTCGGAATCAGTTTTCTGGGAGATTGGCTGAATCGATTTTGGACTCCAAGGGAAAATTACGAGCATTATTTTGATGTCTTGGAATCCAAAGTCGATTCAGCCAGTCTCGAGAAAACTGGCTCTGGAATTTTGAGGCGTATCACCTGTCGTAAAAACTATTATATGTAATGTACTGCACACAGAGTTACAGGTCGGCAAAAATTGTGGGGCCCTAACCAAAAGTCCTATGGGTGCCCCTACAACGTTGATATTTTTTGTCCATGTTCGTTGTGCTTTAGTGGTCTGTTCGTTTGTATAAACTGCTCGTTTTCCCTTGCAGGTGCACACGGAGAAGTACATCTTTCGAAAGTATCGTTCAGTCGCCGTTAAAAATGTACGCTCTCTATCAGTACGTTCTTCGCAGGCTCGTTTTATAATGCTTTTTTCTCTTGTCCAGATGGCAATGTGGTGTGAAGCGTACGTGTGCGAGAAGCTTTCGCCACCGGCGTGTCGTCCGAGCCCGCGTGGCAAGCATTCGAGCCCGCGCCAGAAGCGCGGCTCGTTCACGACGCTCAGTGCGGCGGCGAATGCCAGCGGTGTCGCCGGGGGCAGCGCCTCGGGGCCGGTGAGTCTTGTCGAAATTATCGCGAAGCGAAAGATGGCTGGCGCGGGTGGTGGTGGAAGAAGTTCGCCGGCGATGTCGGCCTCGTCCTCCGTCATGGCGCCGCCGGTTCCAACGTCGACTTCAAGCGGCCCTTCAGCCGCTGATGGATCTGGAATGCCTGTCGTCGCTTCTCCCGGCACTGCGGCGGTTAGACTGAACAGCGGCGCCCCGCCGGCTTTTGCGGACTTCTGATCGACTTTGGCGCTTACGAGTCTGGGAGAATTACTGTTGAAGTCAAGTGAGCGATCTCTTGCCTTGTTTGACAGACTTGACACCGTTCATTGCACTGTGTAGTTATGTCTATAGTGAGCGATTCGTTTGCGGATTAGAAAATACAGTACGTGCAGGCATGTTACATGTGTGTGTCTCCACTTTAGCTTGTGTTTTTGCATTCAGCAGCGTACCGTTTTATACTGCACGTGCTCGTTGTGTGTGACGCATTGCGTGTATGTGGCTGTTTTAGATTGGTAAAATTGGCTGCAAATTGCAGCTTGAGAAAAGGATACGATGAACAGGTTGACAGATAGGCACACTGGAGCTGCTATGTTGATCGAACACACTAGGGGAGAGCGAGCGGGCTTAATGCAGGGTTCTACTACAGAGGCTATCTTCGCGCTCCGGCAGATTTTCTAAAGGCGTTTCATTCCGTCGCAACGCAACTGACGTCGCGTTACCTTCAACGGCAACACGACCAGCCGTGTTCGAATCGGCGATGCAATGGCACGAAGCTTTCTTCTCCGTTCCGTCCGTCAAGGCTGCTGTATCGCACCTGAACTCTTCAACATCGTAGTGGATGCTGTGATGGAAAGAACGACAGCTCGAACAGGTGTCATCTTGCATGTCGGCGACATGGCCTTCAGCGACCGATGACGTTGCTCTCCTGGTCGACTCACCCCCCGTTGCCGCCATCTCGCCCTGGGCGCCCTCTTGTCGGCGCCCACAGTTGCGAGTTCGTCGATTCCTTGTCTACCTCGGGGCGTCAGTTACTACCGTCAGTAATATCTACTCCGATGTTTCTAGTCGAATCGGTCTAGCTTCAGCCGCAATGGCGGCGCTCGATGCTCCTCTGGCACCGCAAACGCGTCACTCTGCGCACGAAGCTTTGAGTGTATCGTGCGCTTGTCCTCTCCCTGCTGCTTTGTTTTTCGGATCTGAAACCTGGACACTTTCCGCCGCCCTCCGTGCGTGATTGGCGGCGTCCCATACGCGGAGCTTGCGCCGCGTGCTCCGCCTCCAGTGGGACGATTATGTGAGCAACGAACGAGTTAGCCGCTGCAAGACGCACGACCTGCTCGCCATTCTCGACTCGCGTCGGCTGCGGCCGTTTGGCCATATGGCACGCCTGCCGGACGATCAATCGACCTGTGCGGCTCGCCTGTTCTGCTCACTGCTGGTATCGTTTCTCAGGCGCCCCCTCTTCGTTGATCAAAGGCGATCGACAACTCGCTCAGCAATCTGCGTGACGCCGCGTCTACTCTCGCGCGATATCAACTATCTAGGGACAGCGGGCATGCTCGATCCGATCGCGTCCCCATCAACGTCGATCTCGCCGTCGTCACCGGTGCCATCCACATTAAATGCCTCTGGAGTCAAATCTGCTTGCGTCGCCTAAAGGGCCAGCCCTTTCCAACCGGAATTGGCAAGTAGTACCCATGGGTCAGCAAGTCAATTGAAGTAGGGAGCAATATTAAGTATTGGGCGTATCGATATGAGATATAAGCGAGGTATTGTGGCTGTAGAGGCAAATTCTACTATTCAGAAAGGAAAGCTATCACATCTACCAGTTAAGTTTGTCTTGCATTCGTTGCAGAGTACATGATTTCAATTAGCTGCTCTAAAATCACTTTGACGGCATCGAATACGTCGCCTATAGCTTCAGTGCGTCCCGGAACTTTTCCGGCAGTAGCTTGTTCTTCGTCTCTGGCATCGCGAGGTTCGTAAGGCCGGCCACCACCGAGCAGAGTGAGAAGAGTAGCATTGGCAGATAATGTGCGCTCGGTTTCTGAAATACGTAATCAGATACTGCTATCCGGGCATTACCTCACTCCTCGTACCTACCATTATAGCCACCATGGTCACGTATGGCGCAATAACGGAGCCGATTCGGCTCGCTGTCGAGCTAAAGTTCAACCCCAAATTTCGGACGCCGGTTGGATAAAGCTCGGATGTGTAGACGTAGAGTATCGCGAACGTGATCGTTATGCACAACTTTCCCACCATCAGAAAGCAAATTCGCACTCGAAATAGATCTGCAAGCGGGGTAGCGTTCAGCACATGTAGAGGTAGAATATGAGTATTGACTCGGTACTTTTCGCTATGAAAGGTACGGGTATAAGAGCGATAGCGACGATAATTAGCAGAAGACACTGCGATCGGCGTCGGCCCCAGAGAAGGCACGGAAACGTGAGAAAGTACGCAGGAATCTCGATGGCGCCTGCTATGGCGTTGTTGAGAAAAATATCGCCCGGATTCCACGTGATGCTCAACGAGACGCCGTAGTACACAAGCCCATTGACGAACCTGGGGCACACGAAAGGAGGGTTATTTGGTCCGGCACCGTACATGCGCAATGTATTGCACCGTACGTACAGTACCAGTTGATCAGCAAGATGAGTGCGCGTTTGACGAGAAGCTTGTGTTTGAAGACTTCAAAAAAGTTAGTTTCAGATATCTTCTTATCACCCTCAGCGGACGGACTGTCCTTGTCCGCATCCTCTAATCGAAGTTCGGACACCAAATTGTCGTGCGATGCTCGTAACCGGAAGCGGCTACTAGTGTTGCTGAACGTGCGCCGTCGACGCGGCTTTCCTGGCTGCTCTTGGTCTGCCGTCTTAAATTTGTACTTTGCGAAGCGTTTCACGATAGCCTCGGCTTCATCAGCACGTCCGTTCGCGAGCAGCCATCGAGGCGACTCGGGGATATACCTGATAATTTTGACTATTTTGAGAGGGATTGAACTGGCACGCTAAGAATGGGATACGATACGATGCATGCGTACCAAAAGGCAAAGAGGTTAACAAGCAGCGGTGCCGAAATGATTAGCTGTATTGTACGCCAGTTACGTGCGGCAAAGGCGATGCCGGCGAGAGCAACGTAACCGAGGGCAAAGGGCATGTAGAAGAGAGCGCCAATCCACTGTCGATATCTGATTGTGGTCAGCTCGACACCTGCACAACATGGCTTATCACGAGCGCGTTAGCACCGATCGAAGCTGCTTTCACTTACGCACTCACTCAGCACGTATGCTGCCTGATTGCATGCAGAGTCGGCGATGGACAAGAAGAAGCGGACAACGAGAAACGATGCACTACAGACGCACCACAAATTAGAGACACGACATGGACAACGAAGAGGTGGAAGAACACCCACAAGCTCCATGCGTATGCTTGTGCAATGCCAACGGCTCCGGTTAGCACAGCGGCGATGAGGAAGACCTTTTTACGGCCAAATCTACAGATCAGCATTAGCCCGCTCATATACAGCTCACCTAACTTAGCTGCGCTCCTGGAGCCTCTTTCCTTAAAACGTACTTGTCAGAGAGAACACCGGAAGCTAACGTTCCACAGATGACACCAAGCATGTAGACGAGGTGGGCGTTCGCAATCTGGATCTCGTCGCCGTCGACGAGGTGCCACTATGGTAGTACACAACATTTGTCAGACATATAGATGACCTTTTTACGACTCCAGACTGTCTAATCATGCAGCGTTGTCGACCCCAGGACCACCCACCGGTAGTCACCACGGAAAGTTCACTCAGTGGCCCTCGAGAAGCACGCTGCCCAAGCAACGTACCTGTGTTACAATCGTTTCAAGCATAACGGACTTGTCAAAGTTCAGCGTCGTCGTGCACGCGTTCGTTCGACTCGCATTCATCGCCCTCTCATCAAGCAGCTGACCCGACACCGTTTCGGTCTCATTTCCGCGAGCACACTCGCGAGCTGGAACATACTGGTAGAACACTATGGAGATAGCGACCATCGCTTGAAAGAACTGGTCGAACGCCACGTGTCCGAAGATGAGTATATGCCAGCGGGTGAGACCGCTGATTCTTATCACCCGGGATCGCTTGCTTTTGAGCGACTCGGCATCGCGGATGCTCATACGCCATTCGGGCGCCGTCTCAGCTGGTAGCAGACCATCTCCGGCTGCGGTAGCCATGAGCGAAGTGCGATGTTTTTGTGTAAATGTTATGTATGCATACGTGCATCACTACCGCTTTGAGCGTGCTTGTTGCCGATAAGACAAGTGTTATGTACGACTCGCTATCTAGCTGACGCCAGTTGCACTTAAAGCTTACGTAAACAGTTCTCATAGGCAATAACTCGCACGTTGGCGTTTACCATTGAATCAAAAAGCAAACAATACGAAGAAAGAAGGCACTAGAGTTTATAGCACGCACACCTAAGCAATATGTCGTTCGTCTAGCCAACAATCTCGAACAAAGAAAGCAAGCAACATTCACTTTCTATACGTACAGTACTCCTCCGCGATCAAGCCTAGTCCACAATAGATAACACGCGACAGTCCACAACCGATGCAGAGAGCATTCGCTGTTCTAGGGACACAATTCGGGCTCATTTCGGTCTATCGAGTTGACACTAGCCGTTCATTAGATCGCCGACACCTACGATTATCGGCTCGACGTTTGGCTGAAACTCGTTGAACACAACGGCAAACGACTGTGCATCACCGCTCATCGCTTTGATCAACGCTGGATAGAACTGAAAAGAAATAAAGCATAACATCGTGAACATACGCACTGTAATCACGTGGTGCTATCGTCTTTCCGTTCTCGCAAGACTTTCCCTCGCTAATGCAATTATCCGTACGTACTGTACCTTTCCGTCTTGCCAGGAGCGTGCATAACAGCGATCACCCACACGCCACGCAGGCGGACGAGGAGCGGCCGCAACGGGTGCTGGCGGTGCCGCATAGCGCACGAGTGGTGGCGGTGGAACGCTGAACATCGACAACGACGACGGCGGAGCAGAGAACATAGGCGGTGGCGCCACAGAGCGCGTTGGCGCCGAAGGTGGTGGCGGCGGTGGCATCGTGAACGACGCAGGAACGTACGCCGTTGCCGCTACCACTGGCTGCTGCTGAGGTGGTGGTGGCGGCGCTATCTGCTGTCTCGTTCCTGCGTGCCGGTCGTATCCGCCGGCACTCTGCGCAGCGCGGACATCTTGTGACTGATTAGGTGTCGCAGATGGTGCCTGAGATCGCCAATCGGTGCTGATCTGCAACCCCTTCATCGCGTTCGTGGGAGGAGCCTGTTCAGCTTTTTGCTGCTGTCTACCGCCTCTTTGAGGTGCAGACGCCACAGACTGCTGCTTTGAACCTGCAGACGCTGCTCCATCGTTATGCTGGCGAGCCGGCGGCGGTGCTGGCTCAGCGGCAGCTCGTTTCTTCTCGACACTCGCTGCCGGTGCATCATTCGACATCGACGGGTAGTCCGTGTCGTAAGACGCCGACGGAGCTGCCCTCGAATTGCGCTGATCATTCGTTGTAGCTCCACTGCGTCCGCCGCCACGGTATGGTTGCGCACCTCCACGAGCGCCGCCTCGCCCACCGCGCTCTTCGCGAAAATGATTCGGTTGCTGACGTCGATGGTCGTAGTCGTTGAAGCGCCCACCACCACCTCGAGATGCCGTGCCACCGCGCCGTTGTTGGTCAAAGTCGTTCGTTCCCGCGGGTCGTCGCGAGTTGCGCTGCTCGACGTCACCGCTTGACTTAGTGTAATACGATGGCTGCGATGAGGCGCCTAGATAAAATAGTTTTTCTGCTTAACAACTGTGAGAGAAAGAAAATGCGCTAAGTACTCCAATACTGTGCTGAATTGTACGAAACATCGGTTTCATGTAACGCACCTGACTGTGCCTGCAAGCTGACGTCGAGAAAGTCGGAAAGTGTTGCTTTGCCAGCGCCCGCCTTCGACGCGAGAAACTCGGCGCTCTCCTCATCGACGTAGTCATCGTAATCGTCACCTTTCACGTCTGCAATCGAGCGATCGACCTGCTTTGCATGCTGTCAATCTTAGTGAATCATCTCCGCTTTACTACCGCGATAGTATTTCGATGAAGACGAAGCGGCTCCCTTGTCGGCTTTCGCTTTTCGCCGTGGTGCCGCAGCAGCGCCGGCTTGCTGTTCTTGGTTCGCTTGTGTTGCGCCTGTTGCCTGCACATTAAAAATTCGTGTCAAGTGAGAAAATAGCAGCGAAGTCCAAGCTACAACTTTATGAAGTTTTATACGGTGTGAAGCAGACATAGAATATGATGTGCAGTACCGAAGGAGCAACTTTTGCTGTTTCGAACTTCTTCGTTGTCTGGCCCTTCTTCGCTTCGGCGATTGTTTGCTTCCGTTGCTGCTCAAACTGCGCCGCGCGCTCGTCCTCATTGCCGTCTGCGTTTGCCGCTTGCGCCGGCTGAAGTGATTTGAATGTGCCATCTACGAAAAGAGAGAAAAAGCAACATGCAATCGGTGAAAACAAATAGTCATGCCCTCGAATAACTATTACGTATGAAGACAACACAAACAAAAAACGTACTCTCTATTTTTCCCACATCGCCTTTGATTCGGTGTCCGTATGGAACCCACGCTGGTGGGCCGCCGTCGGCGCCACCACGCCGTGGTCGATATGCATTGTGTGACTCCTAAAAAAGAATAAACAATCGATTTTTACACGGTATACATTACTATACGTACTGTACATAAAGATAATACGACAGCTGCAAGTGCAATTCTACTTGCCCTGCTGATTCGCCATTTTTCGATGAGGTGTTCAACACGGCCACCGAGAACCTCGAAATTTCGGTCGCTCAGCACCAAAAAGCCGTGCTCCATGCGAAGCTCTCGCAGAAGCGCTTTCGTCCCTGGCGGCGTGTCCGAGCTACAACCGAAGAAACAAAGATCAAAGACAATTTGGTATCACAACACACGCAAAGTCACCTCAAATTCTTGACGTTGCCAAAGTCGATCGCCGAGCATGTCGTATGACCATCAGTAAGCGTTATTCGATTGAGTTTTGACGATCCACCATGAGAAACTTCGTGAATCTTTGGCACCGAAACATTGCGCACTTTTTGCACTTGAACGACGTATTGGCCTTTTACCTAAAAAGTGCGCATAACGTACACAATGCGCGAGCTTGTTTTGAAAAAGTATTTACTTCTCCAGATTTTGCTTTTGGCATCAAAGCTTCGAGAAAGGAGTCGCTAATTTCTTTCAGATCCGTCTGCAAATATGCCCACAGAGAATCACCAGGGTGAACGAACTTTAAATCATACGACTCACATTTAGGGCGGCATCTATGATGGACTTGACTGACACGTTTGCTCCTTCTTCCGAAAGGCTAGCTATTCCGTCTTCGGACAAATGCCTGAAAGAGCCGCATTCCAATTTGACAATCAATTGAGCAAAAAATGGACGCAACAAACATAAAGGACTTACCAGCCTTCCTTCAACAAGCTTTGCATCATTTTTTTATTCAAAAGCAGTGGACACGGCTATGCAAACTTCGCTTTGCTGAAAGAACTGCCAATGAGTAACTATCGTTAAGCACGTTAGACGGCAGTGGCCTGT
>JAQGBB010001759.1:0-12535 GCA_034691745.1 Prismatolaimus dolichurus | reverse complement strand
GCACTGTCTTGTGTACTACTACTATGCCTGCTGTTGTCCATGTCAGGTGTCGTGTAAATAAACAATCAATCAATCAAAACAATTTTTTCACGTCCCTACTCTCGCGAGCGATAGCTTAAATTTGGCTCAGTGGTCACCCGTATGTTCTTGAGTATGATTGGTGTTTGCGAGACCGAAGGCTGAGCCGGCGCCAATCATACCCAAGAACATACGGATGACCGCTGAGCCAAATGTTAACGATGCATTGTGAAACAGTGTGATCGCTTCGTGTTGACTTGATCAGCCCTAATGGTTTTGCTTGCAAAAAACGATTTTGTCGTAACAAAAGATCTCTTTTCCTGTGCAAAACTATGCTTTGCAGGGTATGATCGTGATCCCCCACCGGGGGATCGTCCCCCAAAAGATGCCTTCGTTAAAAGGGAATTATTTAGGGTTGGTGTTTGGATGGGGGAGGGGCAAAAATTTTGCCCTCCCCCATGCCCATGGGGCCCCATTTTGAGATAAAATTTTTTTAAGGCCGAAACCAAGCTAATATACATCACTAACAGTGCGCTAAATTGTACCTGGTGAACAGAACGATTCGGTCACACTATTTGCTAAAAAATAATGAAATTTTGAGAAAAAGTTGAACAAGTCGGACGTGCCGATCCGTAGTCTCACTTACACGTTTGCAAACAGCACCCGCTCAAATAAAAAAATTATCTTCAAGGTTTTTGGAAATAAAAAATCGACTGTGCCGCGAGCACATTTTCAGAAATCTCAGTTGCCTTTTTCAGATTTTCAAATTTTTGCAGTTTCTTTGTTTTTCTGAATTTGTCCCATTTTTCAGAATTTTCTTAATATTTTGATTTTTATAACGAGACGTTGCTTTTTGGAACATTTTATAACGGCGGGATGCATTTTCAAGTTTTTCGAATTTTGAAAATTTTTTCGATTTTTCAGAATTTTTTTCGATTTTTTTTGTAACGAAAGGATGCCTTTTGTAACATGTTCATAAAAAATTTCTGGGACAGTCTCGAACACTTTGGGGCACTCAGTATTCCACCAGCATGTCATATATTTGTTGCTTCTAGCTAGTTGTCTATCAGTTGCTTCTAGCTCACGATCGACGCATGAGAGTCGATTTAACTATGGGAAACCAAATTTGAGACGCTCCCCTGCTCCAAATGTTGCACCCCCAGGGTCCATCTTCGAATCAATCCCTACTTTTGGGCTAAGGTATGTAACGCAAAAAAACCGCGTCTCGATGGGTTCCCTCTAGCTCAAGATAATTTGTTTGCGGACAGTCATCTTGACGGACAGAGCTCATCGCAATAGTCTTCACTTACGTGTAATTGGGACTAAAAAATTGACGAAAAAATGGCCAAGTTTTTTGGAAAAAATTTCGTTGGCGTTTTGGGGGCATTTTAAAAAATTTGCCCCATTGGGGAATGGGGCGGGGCGCCCCATTTTGCCAACCCTAAATTATTGCATCTGTTAAAAAGAACAAAACAAAGAGGCTGTTTTAGAACGTGCGAACTAGTGTAGACCGGAATCTCACACGTGGTCCCTCATGCTCTTCGTCTACGTCACAGCTGTTGAATACGATCGGTCCGCAGATTCATCAACTTATTGTCCAATACGACGCTAATTCGAGAACAAACCGATCGTCGATGGTCCCCATGAGAAATCGCATGCGCGTTCGTCCTATCATCAATCTAGTGGCACATAAAAAGCAAGCGGGTCTTTAAAACGGCTCAGCTGCGGTTGTCAGGCTGACATTCGAAAGCAAAACGCGTGCAGTGAGCGACATCAACTGTTTACGATTATTCACCGCACGATGAAGCAGGAGGTGATCGGCTCGATTCAGCGATTCTTTGAAATCTCGCCGATCCACGGCTGTTCGTACATTGGGTTCCGCGCAGCCGCTTACGAGGCGCTCATCTGGTGCGTCGCGCTCGCCATTTGCACCGCGCTCTGCATGAACGACATAAATACGCTCACGTCGAAGTACACCGCGAAAACCACCGCCGTCTCAGTCGAGGTCCAGACGAATCAGACGCTCAAGCTCAAAACGGCGTCGATCTGCTTCGATGTGTTCCGACAGAATCTCGCCGGAAGTATTAGCAACTGGTTCAACGAAACGACGTTCAACGTGAGCCTCGATAACGTTTCGACTCTGCAGAAGACGACGCCCGATCTTTTGCAACTGCCGACGACGGATGAAAATGTCGATCTAATCTTGAAGGTAAATTTATTTTCATATCATTTTTATGCTTATTTTACTAATTTTATTTTTTATTTGTCCTTAAATTATTATAACTTTTTGCATTTTTTAATTTTAAGTTGAATTTTAATTTATTTCAAAATTAGTGTACAATGTAATTTTAAGCCCTTTTTAATCTTTAAATTGTCTATATTTTTTAATTTTACACAAATAAATAATTACATTATTGCAGTTGAAAATAAGTTAACTTGCAGGTTATGTAAATTATTTAAAAGTACGTTGTCGAAAAAATTAGTTGAAAAATCATGTGGATTTTTCATTTTTTTAAATAGACAACCTATCTTCTTATGGCCGCCATCATCGACTACGACATCGGCTACCTGGGCGGTGGAATGGTCCCCTACGACGCACAAGCGTCGCGTGCCGTTGACATCGTGGAAGCCTACTACATCGAGAACGGCTTCAACAACGAACAACTTTTCCAGCAAACCGCACGCTTCCTATGCAAACAAATCCTGAGCGCCTCATGCGCCATCCAGGACGTTGGCTTCTACAAGACGACGTGCCTCGACATTTGCGGTCAAGCGAATATCATGTGGGTGGGCTTCTCAATCATAAGCCCACCGGACGATATCTGCTTCGCGTGGAACACGAATCTCGCCAGCGTTTTCGACAGCCCCGAAGACAACTTCGGCTTCGACACCCTCTTCGTCTCGCGCGCATCGTCGCTGATACGCGATTGGTCACTTCTGATTCCCACGGAGCAAGGCTACGGAACGCCGAAGCTCATCTTCGAGATGAGGGGCTGGGAGGGCCTCATGGACCCGCGACAGATCGACAGCGTCTCGTTCGTGAGCGAAGGCGTTGCGGTTCTTATGGGCGTCACCATTGGCTCAGAGTTCTACGCGTACAATCGAACCCTCGCGAGCGGCGAGGGCTCGTGCGGCACCGTCTCGCAAACCCACTGTGGCCTCTTTAGCTACCTCACGGCGACGAGAATGGCGGCCGACGGGTGTTGGCCACTTGCCGGATATACGCTGACCTCTGAGATTAAGCCTGCGGCGGTCCCTATTTGTGGCCACCGATTCACCAATGGGGAGATATCGCAGATCGATAATCTTGGGCAGACCAATCAGTATAAGAGTGCCTGGGAGGATTGCATCTACTCGAACTGTTCGACGCCGCAGTGCCAGACAGAGACCTACGTGTACTTCAGCACACTCTCGCAGATGGGCAATGGGGTGAGCGCGACGCTCTATCAGGGGAAGCCGGCGTACTCGGTCTTCACCGAGTATGTCGTGATGGACTTTGCGTCGTATCTCGCAACTTTCGGCGGAGTCATTGGTGAGTGCGGAGGAACCATTTGAACAGCAAAGCCGCAAACAAGACGCTTAATTTTTTAACTTTCAAGTTTTGAAATATACTTTGATTTCTTAATTTTCAAAATTTTTTTAATTTCAAATTATTTTATTTTCAACTTAAAAGTTTTTAGAGAATTTTATTTAGAATTTCAATTCCAAAATATTTGATCGGGAGCCCAATGTTAAGGCAAACTTTTTGACTTTTCTGAAATAGTAAATTAAAACAAGTTGCTTTAACATGTTAGAAAAAAAGAAAAATTTTTAAATTGAGAAACTTAAAAAGAAGTACTATAACGGCAAACTTTTTTTTTCTTCAAAATTTGCAAAAATGCTTTTTTGTTGAAAAATTGAAGGAGATAAAAATAGTTTCAAGAAAGCGCACGCTGTATTCAGCAGGGAATTTGCGCTGTGGTAAAATGACTTTAGCGCTTTGACTTGGCGGAAGCCTAATATCGATCATACACGTTCCGATCTTCGCAATCTGCGCATTGTGGAACAATGTCAGGTGACCGAAGGGGCTCTACGACGAGACGACGACCCGTTTTAGCAGACGCCGACAAACAGTACCGGTCGCATCTAAACCAGATAATCTTGACAATCAGTCCGTGGTGTATATATATAACTCTTCTGATATTCGACAGGGGGACTTTCAATTTAGCAGCCGTTCATGCAAGTGGAGCTACGTGATTAACTTTTTTCTTTTTTGCACGTTTCGGATTATGTAACACTAGAGTGGCAACATTTTAATGATAAAGTGCGCCGGATTGGCGTTGAAAACCGAAATACGCAATGCCAAGGATATTGAAAATCTGCTCAATATTTTGCGAGCTAGGCTAAGAAATGTGAGAAAAACCGATTTTTTTTTTGGTCGGCGTTTTTTCTTTTTACAAAGCGATCGTGTGCATGGACCTTATAACAAGGCAGACCGGGGGTAAGTGTATTGCTATCGATGGCTTCTACTGAGAATGAGTCCGTTGGCTGCGCTGCTTTTGGTGTACTTCTAAAACATAGTGGCATCGCTAGTGTTTGCAGTCGGCGATTTTGGGCCCACTGGCACATGCTGTGTCAACTTGCCTTAGTTAAAACTCCAGAATGCGTTGACAGATTTGGCTGAAATTTTGCGCTCTCGGCGTGATGTACTCTTGGTAGTAAATTATTTGAAGCCCTCTGACAAGTTGCGTCAGTGGGCCTCGAGGATCGGTACATCCGACTTGTTAGGCCAAGAGACGCAGTTTCTAGGCTCTATGTCTATTGCCATCGGATGTGTCGTCGTTGTCGTCTGTCTGTGAGCACGATAGCGGGCGAAATAAGCAAACTATCGACCTAATTTTTTTCTGAAGGTACCTTGGGACAAGGGTACGGAGCGATTAGAAAACGGCCCCTGGTGACTACTACTTCAAGAACTGGACATTTCCACATGAAAATAGACCGTTTTTGGCATAGCTCGAGAATTCCTTGACAGATGCCTTGTCGTTGTCAGTGGCTGCCGCATATCCATGGCCGAAACGAACGCAATCGTTCTGCGTCTCGTTGCCAGGGCCTACGGCAAATACGTTTGAACTGGCTTATTTTGCATCGCATTCGTGCGAGTCCCGTATAAGTAGGCCCTTTTACACGAAATTATTTATAAAATCGGTTCAGCCAGGCTCACAAAATTTGCCTCAAAGTTGCGTTGAATACAAACTGTCTGTATGGACTGACCCACAAAGTTGTATTGCATTTTTATTGTATGAAGGCCCATACGAACAGGCTTTTAAAAATCCCCGAGCTTTGCATACAACCCCTTTTATACACGTGGCATCACTACTGCCTGTTGGTACCACAAAGCTTACCACTCAGGTATCATCATCTCTTTTCACCGTTGTCACGAGCCGAACTAACAAGCAGAAAGTAAAATTTTCAGCAGACTATTTCTGGAGAAGAAAAGGGCGATATGGCAGCGAGAAACCGCCCAGATTCTCACTTCGGTCTGCCGCTTCAACGAGAGTGAGTCGTGACATAAATTAAAATTTATACATTCAGTTCTCTAGCATCGAAAGCTTGTAGAAGCCAACACTTTCCAGCAGCACTCAAAAGTATATATTCATTCGCCTCCTCAGTTCGGTTGAGAAATCTTGCAGCGCACATGGCGCAGAATGCAAATAGTTGCTACTCAAAAGTTACGGTCTGAAGAGCAACCACCGAGCGTACCAGCTAAGCGTACAGGTGCGCTTCAGAAAAAGCCACGAAACGTGAAAGCGCAAGATCGGTAGGTCCTACTAAACTCGAGAGCACACAGCAGATTGAAGGAAACCGAAGTAAAAGTCGGAGGGTATTTCTGTGACACCAAATGACTTCAATAATGGTTACTGATTTATACACGTGACTTTTCATCGTTCTGACCAAAATTTTCAGTCTTTCTTGGCCCTCAAAGCAAACGATAGCAACTATCTTCACAAAACTGTAATGCTCAGAGCGAGAAAAGGGAAACGAAATCTCCTAGCAAGAAAGGGGCCAATCGCTTTAAAAAATTTCGCCGTCAAACCCTCTAAAGTCAGTTGAGTTTCACATCAGCCCTGTTTTACATGCTTCAGCTCCTCACATCTTTCCGTATTAAGTGGCATTTATTCCTTCAATTTCACATTAAACTGAGCTACAGTCGGAACCTTTTCGATATAGAAGGTGAATTGTATTCATTATACCTCCACCGAATAACCGCCAAAATCGATTAATTAGTTAAACAGCAAGTCCTTATAATATGTTAGCAACGGAACAATCTGCGTCTGAGAGTAGGCCGTCGCACGGACGATCGTGTGACGGCCGGCGCGCTCGTAGTTCGATCGGACCAGTTCGAAATATTTCCCGTCGGCGAGGACAAGTGATCGAAGCCGTGGGCAGCGGACGCGAAGCATGTCGATGAACTTCGATGAACGCTCGGAAAAGCGAATCGTTTCCGGATCCCATCGCACCTGAAAGATGATAAGTCGACCGATCAATTAGTGATGTCATCATCGCCCGCGGCTAGCGAACCTCAAGGCGTTGAATGCGCGGGCAGTGTTCGGACATGAGATGAAGAAATTGGTCGATATGAATTCGAGAGGTCATCTTCGAGCAGCAGTCCTCGGCGATGCCCATGATAAGAATTCTGGACAGGAGAAAAAAAAGCGGCCAATCAAATTCGAGATATGAGAACAAGTGGCCAATCAGAAATCGGCAAAGCCATCCCTACTCGATGTGAACGACTTTTGGGATCGTCGTCGTCCAGAACTTCTCTGCAAGATGCGGCGTTCCACCGAGATTGAGGCCGACGAGCTGATGGCCATGGAGGTTGATAAAGCGTGTGAGTGCAACGTCGCTAAGCGAGTCTGACGTGTCCAGATCGAGCGCGGTGATATTTTTGGCCCAACCACTCTCTAGCCACGCCTCCATCACCTGACCAATCGGATCGAGGTTACGGCGAGAGCAGAGCGATTACGATTTTTACCCTAACCTTGTCCGTAAATCCTTCAAGAAAGCCCGCACTGAGCCATCGTAGCTGCGAAGCGCGGGTGAGAATGCTGATGAGACAATCGGTGTTTACATCCGTCGCCGTTATGTTCAACTCCTGTAGACCTACCGACTCCCAAGGAGCCTGAATGACGTCCTTGCTTTTCAGCACTGGAAAAAAGCCGTTAAATTTTGCTTGAGATTTTGATTTTTAGTTAAACGTACGGCACTGCTCCATCAGAAGGCTTCGCAGTCGTTTGCATCGTTGAAAGAGTGGCTTCAACGAGGCGCCGTGCACTTTCGGACAGAAGTTCAACGAGAGACACTCGAGATGGACGCAGGACTGCGACACAGACTCGACGTGCTCGTCGGAGAGAAAGGTTATCTGAATTTATGAAAGCAATGAATAGTTTGAGGCCATGTCACGTGACCGATTTATTGTGCAAAATTTACGCCGAAAAAGTTGATGATTCGCAAGTTTGGTGTGTGGCTTCGAAGTTTGTGGATGTTGATAACTTCGTAGACCTCTTCTTCTTCGTCCTCTATTTGCTCATATGTGCCTATATAACGAAGAAATTTAGAGCAAATGAAATAAGCGGCAAAAATACGACAAACCGCAACTTCGAAAAATAATTTTTTTAATCGAGATAATTGTTCTCAAATCAAAAACAATTTTTAGATTAAAATTAAATTAAATAAAAATAATTTTCAGATTAAAATAAAATACTTAAATTAGCTTTTAAAAAATCATTGACGTCAGCGGCGTAAACTGCACTTTCTACTTTTCTTTACCAATCAAATGCAGCACTTCGAGTGAGCTAACAAACGTGTAGATTTTTCGCATAAAGCCTTCCAAGAAGATCACTTGCGACAGGCAGATGGTCAACGATCGCAAGCGCGCGGGAAAGGTCACCAGGTCATTGAAGTCGTGCAGCTGCATTGCGTTCGAGAAATCTGCGTAAAATTAAAGCGCGAGGTCTCAACTAGGAACACGAATTTTTTTAAATGTTTGAATACTTACTACTTACCCAAAGTGAGGTACTGAAATTTTGGGCATTTATTCGCCAACTCGTGAAGAATTGGCGCCGTGATCAGATCGCTCGGAAGCTCGATTAAACGAAGAAGCGGACCGAATCGAACGCCTATCAGAGTGACGAGACTGTCCATGTGGGTAACCTAGATAAAGAATATTTTACTACGTACATAGTCTTCAAAGGGTTGTGCTTATTAGTCAGTGCTTGTGAATGAGTCTTGAAGTTTTTTTAAAACAACGATCATCAGACACCCAGATGCTGCGGTCATCTAATACCTGAAATTGCCACACGACTACAGTTCCGAGATTCAGTGGTCGGTCCTCATGTTCAAAGCTTTATTGCATCCTGCTGGAGCGCGCAGCGCGGAACAAAAGGCTACCGTATTTTTCCACTTATAGCTCCAGGGGCTAAATCTGATTTTGGCCATTTCAGGCAAAAAAAATTCAAATTAAACGCCCCCCCTCACCCCCTTGCCACTTATAGCCCCGGGGCTACAAGTGGTGCTGAGAGCTTTGAAATATCCGCAAGAATATAAACCAACGATCAAGCAGTTGCATTCAAGTCGGACGACGTAGAAGCGGACCGTAAAATTATAGGCGTGCTGGTACACAATTTTTTCACCAACCTCAATGTTATGAGACTGTGACCACCAAAGTAAGAAACATTGAGAAGAAAAATTGCGTTGATGTGACGGATAAAAAATATTTTTTCCAAATTTAGCCCCCCCCCGTGCTATTTACAGCCCCCGGGGCTATTTCTACGGAGCTAAAAGTGGAAAATACGGTAGCTATACGATGAAACTGACATTAGTCCTTGTTTCCACCATTATCCCCGTATCCTCCTGGTCTCCCCCAACCGAAAAAGTTAGCGGACGGCGCGTGAGCAACTTGTCAATGGTAGGGGGTTCGGGGGAAGGAGGGAGCGAGCTCCCCGAACAAAAATGGTTTTTTTTTTCAAGAGAGCGAGGAAAACGTTCATAATACATCGAGATATCGTGTCTCCTTTTCTTTCTTGCTTCAAAATCGTCTGCTGGCGCTTTTGTCAAACGGCAGGATGCATTTTCGGCTTTGCCGATTTACTTGTTGATTTTACTCTCCGAGATATATATTGGTATATATATTGGTGTATATATATATATTGGTACGTTCGATTTAGAATACAATTAGCTTGAATTACCTGCAAACCTCCATGTTCTGGCCTCAGCGATATCACCTGCCAGAGACGCGGATCATAGGCTAGTGTTCGCCATTTCCGACAAACGTGCGCACATCGCTTAATCTCGCGATGCGTCAGATACGCGAAGACGCCGAGGAGAACCTTGTCCGAGAGCTTGTCGATGGTCTGAAAAAATGGTCATTTGCTCAAACTTCCAGTTAGCTAGTTTACATGTTAGCTTAGCTTACGGCCGACGACGAACGGTTATCTACGCCAAACGTAGTACCGCGACGGACCGTCTCGTGCGCTGTTAGCGCTGCAGTGTTCATGTTGAGGAAGAGAGGTGTAGCAGTAGGGTGTTAAAGAAAGCGCATCGATACGCTGCGCAGCTAGCTCGTGCGACTCGAGAAAGTTAAGCTAGCTCAATTTAGCAGCTCGTTGCGACAGTGTGGTAGGTGAAAATTTCTAGTAGCACATATCTTGAAAAAATTGTCAACATTTTCGAGTGTGCCTCCACTCTGGCGCAAGTTTACAGAGAAGCTAGTTGATAGACTGAGGTTGAGCGTCGATCGGTAAGTGTCTTTGAGAAAGCTGCCAGGGAGTGAACAGCTGAATTTATCGAGGGACTGACGAAAACGTAAATACAATAAAGCCTTCTTAATATTGTTTGGAGAGAATTCAATCAATAAGTTATTATTATAGCACATAAAACTTCGTCGATCGTTGAATCGTGATGTAAAAACTTCCATATAAGCAGAGACGTTGCCATAACAGCTATTTTGCAGCTAGCAGTGCAAGATAATGGGCCCTCGTTTTCTCATAAAGCGAACGTTTTGTTGATTGCAGGTGCAGATGAAAGTCAGCAATGTTTTAGCTCACTCTTCCTCATTCGTTCTATTAGTGCTCATGGGCTACGCCCATAGCACTAATAGCTTTGAACGATGTGATAGGTGTGGTGTAAGAGACTCGGTGGCGTGACAAAGGAAGGTGGAACACAAACAGTGCTTGGCTTTATTACCTCCTCCCGCCGTGTAAGGTTTAGAAAACTCATTGCCAATTCTTACTGAATGGACGCCGCCGAACGGCAAAATGTACACTCGTAAGATAGGCTAGTAAACTCACGACTCTGCACAGCGATAAAGCCTTGGAGTGATGCGTGCCACCAAGCCCTGAAGTGCACTTTTGTTTACAACGTTGATTCCTTTCCGTTCGACCGTTCGTTTGAGCGAGCATATATTTCGTTTCACCGCATTAGCCTTCGGGGAAACTAACCATGAGGACTTTGTTATAAGAATTTATTGTCAATATTAGCAAGTTAATGTTTCGCGCAAAACAGGCCAATGCACTACGACTGGAAAAAACTAGTCACTGGAGAAAAGCATGCAGTCAAATTATTGCACTCTGCACACACGCATACTGCTCTCGACCGCAGAAGCAAAAACCTTTCGTTTTACGAGTTTCCCGTGAGGCTAATACGGCTAACTTTTGAAAGAAGTGAAAAGCATACTAATTTCGCGCACTTTGCCGACTTTTTCCCGTTTTAAGGTGGAGATCAACAAGCTGCGAGTCATGCAAAATAGCTACAAATGGCTATAACAATTGTATGTCTTGTTGAAAAATAACTAATAACCGAAAACGTAGTAAAATCTTGTCAAAATTTACGTGGTTCTGAAAAATCGGAGAAAATTTTACCGGAGCTCAAAAGTCCTCTACCCGTTTCCGACAGAGGTCGGAAATGTTTTCTCTGTTTTTTTTCTTTTTGGCAAGAATGCTGCACAAATATTTTGTTCCATTTCCTTCCCGATTTTTTTTCGGAGAGCAGATTGTTATAACAGACACCGGGGGGGGGGGGGCGGTTTATATGCAGCCCATAGAAATTTCCATGCAAAATTTCAGCCCGCTAGCCCTCTTATTTCTAAATTTTAAAACTTCCGTGGGTTACAAAATACAGACAGACGCGCAGACATCTCCGATCGTATGAGGCACACTATAAACCAACTTTAGCTAACATAAAAGTCACGTAATTATACTGTAGAAATCCATGCGCCATGAGCACTAGTTTACAGCGAAGCTGTCTTGTTGAAGTATACAGCCTCTTTAGTGAATCGGCCACAACGGTCAGCACATAAGTTAACGAGACAGAGGTCGTAATACATGTAGCTTCCTGGCAAATTTTCAGTGCCTCAGCCGGACATGCACACGTATGACGTCACGTCTAAGCGTGGGAATGAGCAAATGGGTTATGCTATCCAATGTATGAAGGATAGCGTGTGCTTAAAATAGCAGCAACGAAAAAAGGCCTGGAGACAAACTAAAACTCAGCTTCTCACCGTGACGTCATATGCAAACATCGTTCTCATGTGCTTGCACGAAACCTCACTTAATGAAAAATCCCACCCCTCTAGACGTGAGGTCATACGTGCAGTGCAGCTGTAGCAATTGGTCCAATCAAAAGTTAGCACTATTCTAGTGAGTTACGCCGAAAAGGATGTTACGTAAGCGTCTCAAACGAAGGAACCAAGCAGGGCACACTTACCGCTCTATCGAGAGCATGATTGAAAAATGCAACGGCGCGCACCTTCGATTTCAGTCGTTCTCGCCGCGACGCGTCCCATGGCTCACTGTATGGCGTTCCCGGTGTCTCGGCGGCGGCGGAACGGCCCGTCCGCTCGGCGCTTCCTGGAACTGAAGAATTCGGATCGTCACCATCCAGCAGTTCGTCTGCGCTTTCATTTTCAGGAGAGCGAGACGTCTTGAAAACGGAAGAAAATGTTTGAGCAAGAAAGAACGGAACGTGAGGAATCGTTGGACAAACTTTTTCAATGGGATTCCGCTGGAATTCGAGTGACCTCTGGGCAAGATCGTACACGTTAAAGCGGAACTTTTGCTGTTGCTTACCCTGCTGCTCCATCCGTCGATGATTTCGATCGCGTCGAGCAGCAACGAGAAAAGCGACGTGGTTTGATCTGTTGACGACGAAGGGGAGAGGATGCGCTAACAGAAGGTAAATATCGCTAAGCTTGTTCGAACATTTCTTACAAGTAACTTGGTGGGCCGGCAGCTAGACTAGGTTTGATGTGCAAACAAGTTTCTGTATGGGAAGCATACGTTTTATCCAAGTTCAAAACAAAGGATGATGTGTACACCCAGCTCCAGCAGCAAGCTAACAGTCAAATTGTAAACTAAAGGGTCCGGCTAAAGTCGGCAGGAGTCGCCTTGTTTACATGCATACCGTGCTCTACATGAAAACGTAAGGCACGCGGCTAGGCGTTGCGTAATGTTCCATTGTCGAAAGTTCATACTCTCCCATTGCT
>JAQGBB010001758.1:0-12536 GCA_034691745.1 Prismatolaimus dolichurus | reverse complement strand
TCGGCTCCAAGTTTTTCCCTCCGGGTAGGACCCGTATTTCAGTTACCAACTAGCCCAAAAAAGTACAAGTTTACTGCAACAAGTAGCAATTGCATACCAAGGAGTAGCATGCTGATCACACTGCGCGAATGTTCTGCATAAAGCTCGAGCTCCGCGTCAATCTGTTGATTTCGGGCATATTGCACCCCATTGCGTGCACTGGCCCGGGCGCCCATATTATTAAGAAAAACCGGTTCAAAGAAGCTTTTTGACGCAAACGTGTCGTAAAGCGTGGTCGAAAAACAAGGCAGAAAAAAGAGTGGGCATTCAAGCACGCAAGAACTGTGACAACGTCAACGACATTGCCGGCATTTAGCTCCTTGCAGCACTGATCAATTGTTCTTCTTACGTGCACAAGCGTGATCAAATAATGCAGCTAGCGTGCTATATCTTTCAGAAAATTTATTGTGTTAGCTGAGTCTTACCGAGCTTAAGATGGATATTAATTTGTCAACTATAAATCGAACGAAAACGCAAAAGGGAAGTTTTTGAGAGTGTCTGTATTGTAAAAAGGAAATGCACATCTTCTGCCATTTTGACGAAAAAAAAATAAATAACAAAAAGTTTAGCAGCTTTGACATTTGGATTTCACAACGCATGCAATAATGTGACAGTTTCTAAATTTTTAATGATATCTTCACAAAAATAGTAAAAGCTAGCAATTAATCTAAATATCTGCCAATTCCGTCTTTAAAAATCGAGTGATGATAGATTCAAGCTTGCTTTTCTCCGTCAGGCTTTTTTCTTTTTCACACACGGTGTGTGGTACTATAGAAACGTTTCGTCCGTTGACCTTTCTGCTCAAATTAACCTGAAACAAAGGGGCTTACTTTTCGGAAAAAGTTTTTTTTGTGACCCAAAAAAGTTTTTTTGTCACCCAAAAGTCACGTGACTGAAAAGTCCATTTATGGCGTCGGTAACATTACAACGCAACCCAGGGCTTAGGCACAACCCAAGGCTTAGGCAAGAACCATTTTGCCGTAATTCTTTTCATTTTGTAAATTTTTGTTTGGCTATAGTCCTTTATGGCTGAACTTATCTTTTGGCTTTTTTTCATTGGCTGAATTTTGGGTGACAAAAAGCTTTTCCTTACTTTTCTCAAGAACGGTAGCAGCTATGAACTTGCGGTTTTCCATTGAACATTTGACCCATACTGCCAATTCAAGATAAGTTTTCTGTGTTTTAGGATGAATAAAAACTTGTTGTTTTCACACTTTTTTGGCAGCAAAAAGTGAAAAAAAATTTGACGTTGACTGACGATCGCCACAATATGTCAGCCGAGCCCGGCGCGCGTTTGGCGCGGTTGCAACTTGGTAGCTAGCCAGTCTAAACCGAAAATCAAAATGGGACAATTTTATTCGTGGTGTTTTAAATAAAATCGTATTTTTGGCACCGCCACAGTGATGCGCAATCGTAAAAATAATAAGAAACCCATTAAAGATGCTTTCCGAATGTTGAGTCAAAATGTTGGTCGGAAAAATCGGTTTTTTTGGCTCCGTCATTTGACCAACTTCTGGAGTTTTGAAATGCAGCACGCATCTTTGTTCCCAAAATGCCGTCTGGCATGCAAAAAGCGAGCTGTGATGTTTTGATTGACAAACCTGCACAATCAGCCGCCAAAGGTCAGAAAGCAGCGATTTTTTATAAAAATGAGAATAGCTAACAAATGCTCGAGTTATTGCGCCAAATAAAAAGTTAGCAATAACAAAGTTATTTGCAAACTCAAATAACCAACAATCATTAATAAGAAAAATTTGTGGGTTTTTCAGTTTTCACTGTCAAATTTGGCCGCGCGAATAACATGTTTCAATCAATCTATTTTTGCCGGGTTCAGTTGTATGTTGAATTTTCGAAGTGGGTGAAAAAATTAAATCAGGCAGGCTGTCACGGCTCTAGCTGTGTAGAATTGGTAGTTACGTACCTTTTCACTTTTCATCTGTCTTTTCACGTTACATGAACATGACCCCATGGCTCGGTAGGGTCTTTCATTTTGAGCATAATTTTTTAAGATCGAAAACATGCTAGCATGCTATACTGTAATGAACAGTGCAAACTGCGTTGCTGTGTACTCAGAGAATTTAAAATCTGTGCCTGACACTGCGAAATAAAAAGTTGAACATTTTAGGAAAAATTGAGAAAGCTTAAAAAATGTTTTGCGTTTGTTCCTAATACTGAAAGGCAATATTTAAAAATTTGCACATTTGGGGTAAAGTGAAGCACACTTGGCAAACTCCTCAAATACAAATCCTGCATTAGTGCCTTTTGCGTTGAAATATCAGTTGACTATAGAACGAGCAAAAAATGCAGTACAAATAAGAAACCGTAATTAACAATAACAAAAAGCTAACAAAGTTATTCTTATCGACCGAATTACAAAACCATAACAAAAAAAATGTTTTTTCGCGAAAAATAACAAAGCAGTAAATAACTAACAAACTTTTATAACAAAAATCAATGTAAAAAAATTTGATGGCAATTTTTGAATTATTGTGCTTAAATTTTTTACTTCAGCAGTGAGCTAACGTGCGCGGCTCGCTAGCAGGCAGTCCCACAGCACGCTGGCTAATAAAAATAATTTCATCGCCACTTCCCTCGTGTCAGAAGCGAAGGCGTGCCTGGATTTGCCGTTCGCATGTGTGGCGCTGACCTTTGCCGAAAAACCTTTCACTTTCGTTAGCTAGCTGATGTGCGCGTGAATACTTTTTCAAGGTAATATAGACGCTTGATTATAGATAAAAAAAATTAGCAAAAAATATGCGCCGCTCAGAGTCAAACTCACTGACAGCTATCTTATTTGTCAACAATCACGCAGAAATTTTTGTTTACTTGAGAAATGATCATTTTTAATTTTCTCCTTGAGCAAAAACTTAGTCCTGTATATCGCGACCTTGTTCACAAGTTTTTTATATTTATTTCTACTTTACGTCAATAAATAGTCTATCTACATAGAAAATGGGCATTAGCTTGCACGGGTCATGCATGCACAACGCGCATGCATCTCATCGCACTGGTCAGTCGGCGCACATCAGACAGCCAGTCAGCGCAGACTTGAAGCTGTTGTTGGGCAAACTGGAAGGCTTCAATTCTCTGGCCAGGTAGCGCACCTTCGCGAAGTTCGAACGTACCAGCCTAGAGTGATTTGATACCTGTGCGCTGAGTTGTTCATGGCTTCAAACGCGAGCTGGCGTATGTGCGACGGCAATCAATTATCGCCATCAGATTTTGCTGTAATTTTTCCTTGAACTTTTTAAGCCAAAAATTTATGTCAACGTAACTTTCTTGAAGATTTCGCCATGGCAAAGAGTCATGCATAATTTACACAAACGGGTAGGGAAAAAAGGGTCAGAGAAATGTTTGCGAACACTGACATGGACGAATGGTGGTCGAGGCATTTTTACGTAAACAAATTTTTCCAAAAATTTGGCGAATTTCTTTGAAAAAATCAGCAAATTCATTGAACAGTTTGCACAATTTTTTAAACTTTTCAAACATTTTTTTGAAATCTGTTTGTTCTGTCCAATGGTGTTGTTGAAATTTATCTTGCTTTTGGAAGTTCCTGAAAAATTCCACTCATTTTCGCTACATTTTACAACGAATTCTGGGTGTAATTTTAGCTCTGAGTATAATTTTAAACTTTTGATTATTTTTACTTCTGGTGGTGAGCGTGGGGGAAGATCGGTTAATTATTTACGCAAATTTGTTTGCGTTTTGAAAGGGGTCGGCCAATTAGTGACGAACTTTACATGGAAAGGGCGAGTCAAAAAATTCAAATTTTTTTGTTTACGTAAATTAAGCATGACCCGTACACATGATGACCAATTACACGGGGTCTAGCTAG
The DNA here is from genome assembly GCA_034691745.1 of Prismatolaimus dolichurus. Classification (NCBI taxonomy): domain Eukaryota; kingdom Metazoa; phylum Nematoda; class Enoplea; order Triplonchida; family Prismatolaimidae; genus Prismatolaimus; species Prismatolaimus dolichurus. The sequence goes on along the minus strand of JAQGBB010001758.1, from coordinate 8,659 downwards.
TTGTTTAGCCAAAAGACTCGGGAAATTGCAGGTTTTTAAACATTTTCGGTATTTTTATCAATTTCTTATGCCTTTTCTAGAAATTTTTTAAAACAGTTGTACTTTTGATGTTGGGTTTGCACATTAAAACGTTGAATTTTTGTAGTTCTTTCGGCTTGCAGATTTACCGTTTTGAACACGGCATTTTGACAAATTTTGTAATCAAAGAAGGGGATCTGGTCAAATGTTTATGTAAATTTCTGCGTTTTAAATGAAAGCCTAGCCAAACGTTGCGAACGTTTACGTGGATTCAAAAAATTCAAAATGTTTGTTTACGTTAATTGTGTACGTCCCTCATTAGACTGCTCGTGTTGTGTTTATCTAATGTAAGCACCGAAACTCGGTAATCATTAATTGAAATCATAGATCGATTCTTAACCAATATTGCTGGCAAACGAAGTTGAGTCTGAGCCCAAATTTTTTTGTGCTCAATCAAATTTATCAATTTATGCTCATGTAGACTAGCAATATCGGTTACGCATGACACCGTCTAATCGCTGCTGAGACTCGAGATTTGCACATCAAATTTATTAAAAAGTAAAGTAAGTTTACCAAAATTTGTAAAGCAAACTGCGCAAGTAATACTTTGTCTACGTAGTTGTTTAGTAGCTCGTTTTGCTCCTCAAAGCATGGAGGGTGTAATGATCGTTTACGTTTGCGCACAAAGTTGTCGAATACAGTTACCTGTTGGCATTTATTAGTTTGCGTGCGATTTCTGCAGAAAACTACGCAAACTTTCAATGCGTGAAATAACTGTTTTCTGTTTTCGTAACTTTAGAATGTCGCGACCTATAACTAAAGTGAAAACAGTTTTAGAGTCATTTGCCAGGGCTTTTCAAAACTGTTCTCACTTTGGTTATAAGTTTATATCGAAACCGTTTTGGAACAACTTGTCAAGGGTAGAAAAATATTTCTAGACGCCCCTAATATGTTTTTTTTGTCGAAGCGAAAGAAACCGTAAAAACCAGACAACAAAAGCAATCAACAAGCATAGTTAAACTGCAAAACAACTGGAATAAATTGACGCCTAAATGTTGTAGCATGCACTCGTGGTTCGCAGTACTGTTTTTCCAGTCGCTGCAAGGGCTAATGGCAGTGTAAATTGATGGCTTTAAATGCATTGAAAATCCTAAAACTAATTGTAGCGGTGGCACAAAAACCGTCAAATATCAAATTATACAGTAACTGAGCTTCCTACAGTTCATCTCGCTTGCTTGCTTCGGCGCTTCCAACCGTTTCATCTCTTTGCCTCATCGCTTCCTCGAGTGCGGGCAACAGTTCGGTCCAGAACGCGGTCGTCGGTTGATGAAACGAGCTCACGCTTGGCGGGAGTGCAACACGAAGCGCGCTCGTCTCAGCGCTTGCCTCGGCGAGTGGCCACACGATGCCCTCGACGGGCTGCGGCGTCGGATTTCTAATGTTGATTACACGAAGACTTATGCTTGATAGGCGAAAGTCCAAAAAGGCATATTTTCGATCCAGGAATCGGACTCTGCGGACGGTTTCAATGGACGCTGGACGGTCGACAAGTCGAATTTTGTCCACTGAATATCCACCAAAAATTTTTCCATTGTACAACTATTAGTTTCAAAAATCTTGCAAAAAACTGGTAAAATTCTGAAAAATTAGAACAAAATTTTTCGTAAATTTTCGAGAAAGTTCTAAAAAATTTCATTTTTTCCCAGGGTTATCTAGCCCCGGGGCATGAGCTCATGGTCGCTAACACCTGTTTATAGCAGAAACCAGTCGAACCTGTCTGCCATCGCGTCTTGTGGCAGTGTTGAATGTTGTTCGCTTTTTCCAGTGGACACTGGTGGACGTCCACCGTCCACCAAAAAATTCTGTGTCCATCGAATGTCGACCCCTATTTGGATTTAAACCTTTCCGCCATCAAGATTACGCAAAATCATTCTTTTTGCAAAACAGTGGTCTTTCGGGAGAGATTTTTGGAGATTTCGCAAAGCAGACTCGCGGTCTGCGTGCAGCTTACCCAAATTTAGCGAAGTTCGTTAGCAGAGTAGAGAAGAGGTCGGTCACTCGTTCGTCATTTGCGTCAAGCTTCGTCGCGTCGGAAAAGAGTTCCCAAATCGTTCCCTTGATGCCAAACGCATAGACGAGATCGACTCCATGTCGAACACCTGAAATCAGCGATATTCTGCGCAGTGCTATAAAACGCTGCACATGGAACCTTACCATTGAACTCGTAGTCGGGTGATAAGTTTCGGTTGACAAAGTCAAAGTTGTACACGTAAACGGGCGCACCAGCTTTGCGCTTAGCGATGACGTCAACGAACGTCGGCACGTCGAACCACGTGTCACCTGTGAGCTGAAAATGAGAGCACAGACTTAGGGTCGGTAGTTTGAGGCTGTCCCCGTTCCCATTTGGGCAAATCCCCATTTACAAAAAACTTTTTCAGAGTTAGCAAAATTGATGGAAATTTTTCTGTAGCCCACGGAGGAGCAAAATTTTCTTGCCCCTCCAACTACCAAGCCTAATAAACTCGAGTGAAATAATATGTCACGTGGTCAAAAATTCGTACAATCAATATTCAGAAGGAAGTATAGCTCAATTGTTTGCCAGAGTTTTATTTCCTAAAACGCGCTTTCCCATTGACCGGGTTTTGCGTGCTCACATGTCGGTGAACTGGGTTAGAAATTTGGTTAACGACTTCCCACAGCAAGAATTCACAAGAATTCGAAGAAAATTTTTATTATTGCTACTGATTCAATACTCGTTTGCAAATTTACACGGTCCGAGGGCTACCGACCTTCTGGCGTCCCTCACAAATTTGGTGTGACATTTTAAATACTTTTTGCCTTTTCTCAATTATTTAGTATTATAGAAAATGCTCGTGCTCGCAAATTTCCGCCTTTTTAAACGGCTTTGGTACTACAGCCTCACACCATAAATAAAGAAACAGCTTTGAAGTGATCGCTGATCGCACCTCAATGAGCCTCCATAGAAGGAACGTTTCGTCTGCAGTCGTTGCGTTGTGCAAACGTGAATCCACGTAGTGATAGCGCGCTAGTTTGCGAGCAATCGCGGCGCTATTCGGATAAAGCGCGTCAGAAAATGTCTGGCGCAATATGTCAAGAAAACGCTCGATGGTCAGACGATCATCGCCCATAAAGGGCCAGGGAACTGGTGGCGGGGGTCTGACGAAGAATATACCCTCTTGGCTGCACGACCCGAGCATCGCAGGCTTTGGTAGCTGATTTTCCGCCAATCGCTCGGCCCGATCGGGGATGAGTATTCCGTCAATCGATGGCACGAAAACGAACGATGTAGATGATGCGTTCTAGCTCGTGATGAATGTAAAAAAATCATTTTGTACTTTTTGCATTAACATATTTAGGATCAACGTTTAACCAATGGGTAAAAGCCAACGTTTAGCTACGGTATAAAAACTGTAGAAACAGGCCAGCGCTAGGAAAATTTAGCTAACATGTGCCGTAAATATCATCTCGTGTTTATAAGCAAAAAGTCAGATTGAAAATTAAGAGCAAAAATCTAGCTGGAAGGCCACGTTTACATATACTGTTTATCACGCACGCCGAAAGTCCTTGTATAGTGGCCGGTTTTCACAAAATTTCGAAACCCGGTTTCCTCGAGACCGGCTGAACACTTAGCGGACTCCAATTTGTCAAAATAATGGCCCCAATTCGCCGTAATTTTGAGGTATTGGAAAACGCTCCACGTTTAGCCAGTCTCGAGAAAATCTGTATTGAAATTTTGAGAAAACCGGCCACAGTATAATGACTTCTAGTGTTCGTGAAAAATATCGCTTACACTTGGATTTATAGGGAACTCGCCGTACGCTTTGTCAAGCTGTTCGCTCGTCCGCGAGCGCAAACAGTCTACGAGTTTTTTCGTATCGGCGTGATGGTCCCCACAGCCAGCAAGGACAGCAAACTTTTCGGCGTTCTCACGCGGCGTGTGCTGCGTCGCCCAGAAGGAGTAAGCAGAACCGCTTCCAGCAATCGATTGCTGGAAAAGGTCTGAACAACAAACGTATAGAAGAGCGACTTGCTTCCCTGCGTATTAAAAATTGATCAATAGTTCATCTCTGAGTGTATATAGTGTTTTATTAGAATTAATTAACGACAAAGTGTTGTCATCTATGGTCTTTGACACACGAATTTTGGGCCCACTGACACACACTATGCAATATTGTTTTGCGCATGACTCCAGAATGCCTCAACGTATTTGGCTAAAATGTAGCGTGTGCATTTACCACATAGTACTCTTCGCAATTTGACGTTGATGGTTGGTAGTCATGACGCCAACCCAAAGGTGGAAGATTCAAATTCTCCTTTCCCCGCATAGTTTTTTGCATTTTTTTCTGCTGTTGTCTTGAACTCAGAAACATCAAATTTGATGTCGAAAACAGGTTTTGCGTCAGTGGACCTCGAGGATCGGTACATCCGACTGGTTAATCTTCACGGGAATTCCGACTCATGCTTCAGCACATTCGCTCTGCACTAGAATGTGAGCTACTGTAGTTCTGGAAAAGTACTAGTACTAGAAATAATTTGTGTAATTTTAGAACACACCAATTTTAAGTAACTTCAAAACACTACAGGCGTTGTACCTTGGGCGGCTGGTATGAGCGTGAGATAGGAGACGCTAGCGCCACCCGAGCTTATGCCGTAAATCGTCACCCGATTTGGATCACCGCCAAAGTTCGCAATGTTCTCCTTGACCCAGCGTAGCGCCTCCACCTGATCCCAAAGACCCCAGTTGCCAGGCGCATTAGCGTCTTCGGTGCTTAGAAAGCCTAAGTGAGTCAAACACAAAGCTACGCTTTGTTGGTAAACGCTCGCTTTTGAAATGTCGATTGGATACCATAAATATGAAGGCGATACTGAATTGAAACGAAAACGACGTCTCTGGCGACGAAATTGTCGCAGATTCCGTCCGTTCCGGTATCGTAGCCATTGCCAACCTCCCAGCCACCGCCGTGTATCCAGACCATTACTGGATAGCCGGCCCCGCCATCGTTAGCCTGCAGCGACAGCAGCGCACACTAATATTTTAATCAAAAATCTCTATTGCTCTAGGAAGTCCGGCAATCATGCACTTTGTGCCTAATTGATTCTACATATTTCATGATTTATTTTTTGATTTTATTCATAGAACGCGAAACAAGGAAAATCTAGAAAATAAAGCCATAAAAATTGGCTTAATGTCGGAGTCATATTTTTCGAAAATTTCCTAACATTTTTCCCGTTATAAACCTCTTAATTTTTGTATTGATTTGCACAAAATATTTTGCGCTACCGTAATGGCGCAAAAGTTTTATATCTACAGGACGTTTTTTAGCGTACAGCTATAAATTCCGTGATTTGAACTTACCCTGCGGCTTGGTGCAAAGACATTCAAGTACAAGCAGTCTTCGTCTCGTCCTACTGGATATTGCAGAGCCACACCACTACCGGCGGTTGACGGCTGCAAGCACGAGCTTTGAAATTCGACGGCCTTTTTTACGCCGTTCCATTTCGCCGGTGGTTCTGGTTTCTATCAATGGAGTACCGAATAGCATGATCCAGAAATTGCATTCTTTTTTCGTCGGAAGAAGTTCACATATACGCAGCTACGGCGACGTGCTTTTCTTTTTTTCGATGCTCACCCTAAATCGAAGCTCGCCAACGGGCGGTGAAGCGAAAGGAATACCAAGAAATACGTTTGCAGATTGACCGCCTTTTGTCGCTTGTTGAAAGCCTTCAACATCGCCGTATTGCGTTCGAACGGTGATCGAACTGGCTGCCAGCCCAATCTCGAGAATGGCTGCTACACATAATGATCGCAGCAGCAAGCTCGACGTGTGTCCGGCCATAGCACACAACTGAACAGCTGATTGCTGCAGCAGAGAAAAACGACATATGCTGTTGACATAACAGCTTATATTGGCGAGGCCGATAACGCATCCTGTGTGCTCTACACTGCATGAATCCAAGTACGACGCGCAAAGAATTTTCTGTGCCGAACAATGTCTATGCAGGGTGTCTACGAGTGAGGTTGGTAAAACGGGAAAAGTGGGCAATTTTATGGCATTTTGCCAAAACTGGCGTTATTCGTACCGGGTATATTCGGGTATATACGGGGTATTAGTCCGGAAGGGTCGATTTCTGACGAACAATAAAAAAACGCAAATGTTTTGCTTTGCTCACGAGTATGCCATTTTACGACTTTTTTTCTTTAAAGTTAAATTTTTTCGCTCGCGAAGCTGCCGTATCTGTGTTTTTTTAATTTTGAAACATTTTAAAATTTATTTTTTGACCTGACGCGGAAAAAATTGTACATCAAAAATAGTGTCTGATTAGTATTCCTATGTCTAATACATACGGATTTTGTCGAGGTATTTGGTGGGTATTCGCGGGATTTAGATTTGAAAGGTCACAGCCACCTGTCTAATGCCTACTGCTTGTTGGCCGAACTCCACAGCATAATTTTCACAAAAAAAGATTGAACAGTTGTTAAAAAAGTTGGCGTGTCCCATTGACCGATTGACATGTTGCGTTGTCCGATTAGCATGTTCCACTGATCGGCTGATTTCATCATGCGCGGCTTTTCAGTAAGGGTCAAGCTCAAAACCGATTCGTTTTCTACGCTTTTCGAACCGTAGGTCCTACGCTTTTTTCACAGTTTCATCTACGGTTTCGCCTACGGTTCGTCGTTCGCCTACGGTTTTCGCGAACGATTGGACTGGCAGTTAAACTGTCAGCTGCACATCTAATTGTCAGCCTCGTCCGGTTCGCCTTCTTTTGATCACCACCCGACACGAAAGAAGGCAAGTGCCAATTCAGCGGGCTTGAAGTGGATGGGTCCTTCTTTCCTTATGCACAGGAAACTACCGCCAGCCCGTCCGGCAGCCCGCCGGCCCGTGAGAAGAATTTTCGCAATTTTCCTCCGCGTGCGACTAGTGGTCGCCCGCTCCTCTCTCTCCGTCTCGCCTCACCATATGTGTGTACGCCGACGAACAATGAGCGAACGTTTTGACGAACCGTAGAGGAAGACCAAATCGTAGGCGAAAATTTTGACGAACCGTAGACGGAAGAGTGAAAAAACCGTAGGGCCTACGGTTCAAAAAGCGTAGAAAACGAATCGGTTTTGAGCTTGACCCTAAACTGCCGAGAGGGAGCAGAGGCAAAATATTGTCATTCTACCAGTTAGCATCACCTTGTTATGTGTGCTGCGCGCAACTCCACAGAATGCAGTGACACGTTGCAGCTGACGCTGCACGCGAGTAATCGAATCTAATAGTCGCTCCTAACAAGCTAAATGCCAAGAACATGGGTTTACATTTGCATAGTGCATAAAACGCGTGTGTTAAAGTACACAATGTGTAAAACAATGTTTGCACAAAACAGTGCCATGAGGAAATCAATACGTCTGATGTACCGATCTTCAAGACCTACTGACGCTCAGTGGCGAAACTCGATAATTTTCTTTTATTGTCTTTGTTCTCTTTGTAACAAATGAGAGATGAAAATGGAAAAAACTAACAGTAGTGTCGTCGCACATGCGAATTACTACTAAAATATATGAAATCACTGATGACAAAACCAATGATTACCTAGCACTTTAAGCTGCATGCATGAATCACGTACATGAATTACGTAATGAATCACGTGCACAAAATTTGAGTCAAATCTGGCAATGCATTATCGAGTTATATCAAAAACAAATTCATAGTATTCGGGCCAGTGGGCCTGAACCACCGATGATAAAAAAACCAGTGAGAACTTACATCAATTCAAATTTTCAAGTATATCATGTTGGGAGTGTGAACCATATTTCAGCCAAATTGGTTGATGCGTTCAGAAGGTATACGCAAAAACAAGTTTACATAGCGTGTGTTAGTGGGCCTATAATTCTTATGACATCGATGACTGTAACAATCCGGACGCGTTTGTACATTTTTACTTTAATTTTTGTAAAACGTTCACGAAGAAGTACGAGAGACGCGAACACAATATTTAATGCGGCTGGGCTCGGATAGGCTCGACTCGACTGAACTCGGCTCTATATACGAAAGTATCACGACATTGCGGCATTCCGAATGATGAATGATACTAATCGTAACGTGAAGCGACATTGTGCATAACTGATGCGAATGCTGAATGGCGTAGCCGTTACAATGACACGGAAATTTTGAAGTCAGCGCGTGGCAGATTTTAGTCCAATCGGTTTAGGCGTTCAGGAGTTATGCACAAAACAAGTTATTTGTACACGGGCATGAATTTTGTGGTGCGGCTTGCTGGAGGAGTTTGGGTCCCCATGGTCCATCTACGAGCTCAACCTTACTCTTGAACCAAAGTGTATTTCACCTTGTAATTTCAGCCCTCTTATTTCGGAAGTTATAGTGTCCACAGACGGATACAAGAACGCACAGACACGTTCCACCACAAGAGACACACGGACGTGCCTCAGCGGGTCTAAAAACCCACACTACGCCATTGTAGTCACATTGTTTTGTTGTTCCTAGTTTGCAACAAGCTTTCATTCCCATGAACCGTGTTTTACAAGGCCTTCTTAGTGTTTGCCAAAACGAAACATTCGAAAAACTGTCGAGCGTTTCAGGAGACAAACAGTGCGACGGCAAGAAAATTAGAGGGT
>JAQGBB010001757.1:0-12537 GCA_034691745.1 Prismatolaimus dolichurus | reverse complement strand
CTTACAAAGCAAGCCGAACATGTTGTACTCATTTTGTTGCGTCATGAGCTCTTCATGGAGTTCTGAATTGAAAATCGATAATTCCAAGAAATTCTGCCTGCAAACAGTGAATATCGATATAAGCATTTTAAGTAGAGAAATGACGACCATATTTTGAACGGATAAAGACTGCAAAATTCGCCGTCCCACGCGGAAATCTAAACCGCGATTTCTGACGTGTCGGGCCAGCGCCATAGCCATTAGACCTATGTGGGAGCTCGTCGTCGGAAAGGGTGGCGCCTACGTTAGACGATGACTCTTGGGTTTTTCTCCCGTAAAATGCTTGGAAACCGTCCTTGGGCACACAGAGGCAGAAGCACTAATTGCAGCCTCTCTAAAACTTGAAATATCGTCCACGAAAAAAATCGTTGGATCACATAATCCCGCTGTTAAAATAGCAAAATTTCTGTTCTTAGTACGGTCCAACTGCTATGACACATACTTCCAGTGACGTTTTGAAAAATGAAATTTTTGTGATTCAATAGGATCCCGTTAGCCCAAGATCTCAAGATCCCGTGACACAACGGAAACCGTACGCCACTAAGAATCGGCCTCGGGACATCCTAAGGTCAGTCCCAAAACTTGGTGAGAGCTTCACGATCTCAAGATATTTTCTCGACAGCAGTCTTGGATAGCAGTTTACGGTTGTTGGATCGCAAGCTCCTACTGCTAAAATATCCAAGTTTTTCTTCGTGTTATGTTCCCACTGTCATGCCGCACTACTTCAGCGAGATTGCGACAACTCAAATTTTTGGGATCCAAGAAGATCCCGTTATCCCACAGAAACCAAGCTAGGAATCGCCCTTGGCACATCCCAAAGCCGCTACCAAAGTTTGGTGAGCGTAACTTTTCGGGATCTTCAGACACGTCACAAACAGACGGACAGAGTCCACTCGACCGACCACTACCGCTCGCTCGCGTCACTGAGAAGAAATGATGAAAAAACCGATTAAGAAACGATGGAAAAAACCAGAAAGCCGGGTACGAATCAATAAAGCGCAGACTTCGTTTTACCTCAAAAACCGCAAATAATACTCTGACAACACAACACATCTTTGGTGCAAAAAGAGACCATCGCATCCACGGGTCAAGAATCATCGAAGGCACACAAATAACAACAGCAAAGCTACCGAATGTTCAAACATACAGTACGTACTCACTGCAATGCACAGCCATCAAAATATGTCAAGACTGACCAGAGAAATAAGAGGCGGGAGAAACCCGAAGATGCACGAGTACTGGCAAAATAGTGCAACAAACAAACAACAAAGATAACACAACACAATTCGATGAACAGCCTTTTTAAAACAACGTTCTCGGCGTCACCTTACGACTTGTTCTTCTTTCGACAATTGCGCGGATTCCCGCGACTGTCCTGAATCGTCGTCGAGGCCTGCGATCGAATCGTCACGAACGGTTCGCCGAGCAGCTCGTCGGCAGTCGGCCTCGCCGAAACAGAGCTAAAGCGAAGACGAAAGCTATTTTGTAACAATCTATCTACGTACACAAAGAGCGAGACTTCATTACCGCGTAAGACACCGAGCAATGAACTGTCTAGCTTCATTTGAGAAGGCCCGACCGGCGGGCAGTTGAGGAGTCTCGGCGCCCGACGAGATCGCATAAATGGCCGTCCAGCGTGGAAGATGCGCGAACGGAGGCTTCGCGAGGAGCATCTCATAAACCGTGCAGCCGACGCTCCTGCAGCAGTCACGGAAACCTTTGCGACTGCACGAACGCGGCAAAGCTTCATCCGAACATTACCAAATGTCCGACTTCTTGCCCTGTCCCGCTTCGGTCATCGATTCTGGCGCCATCCAGTACGGGGTGCCGCGCATCGACTTCATTACCGCACCATCAGAAACGGACACGTCCTACACATAAACAGACAGTCGTCAGTCCCTATCGTTCCCTTCTCCCTATCTTCATCGGCTCCTTCATTCCGTCATTCACTACTCCACTTCCTGCCATGTCTTCCTTCCATTCCATCCTCTCCTTCATCGATTCTTCATTGTCCCCACCCGTCCTTCACTTCTTCAATTCCTTCGTTTCTTCATTTCCTTCTTCCTTCCTTTATCGATTCTTCATTGTCCCCACCCGTCCTTCACTCCTTCTTCCTTCCTTCATCGATTCTTCCTTCGTTCTGTCCTTCATGTTTTCCATTCCCCTTCGTTTCTTTCTTGCACCCTCCCGTCCTTCATTGCCTGTCCGTTTCCTTGCGTGTCTACACGTCTGATCCCTATCTGTATCCACGTCACACCGCCCACAGATCAATCGTACTTCCAGTCTTCAGTCAAAGAACATGCCTAACATTGCATCAGAACGTACCATAACGCGCTTAGCACACCCGAAATCGATCAACTTGATGATACCAGTTGGCATGAGCATAATATTAGACCCTTTGATGTCGCTAAAACAAGAAAGAACGATCAGCCTGTCATCAAGAAAGACTCTTACGCAAAGCACACCGATGAATGACGCCTTTAGCGTGAATATAACTAACACCGTCGAGTAACTGCTTCGTATATCTGCTGCAGACAGGCTCCGCGAGAGAGCCAAACTTCTTGAGAATACCCGCGAGTGACCCGCCTGGCACATACTGCATAAAGATATAGACAGTGTTGCCTTCAAGACACGTGCCCAGATACCTGCGAGCGAGAAAGCGAATCAGGGCTAACCTCACAACCGAAACAAGCACGCAGACTCACCCGACAATGTTGCGGTGACGGAGTGACTTAAGCAGCTCAACCTCGTCTTGAATCTTCGCGTACTCTTTCTGAGCACGGTCGAGATTGCCGTCGGAAATCTCGCTCTGCTTCACGGCTATGAGCTCACCCGTCATCGTCAGACCGCACCACACCTGACATAGAATTAAGCTTGCAACGACTGGCCGTCACGTGACCACTAGAAGATAGAAAACCCCTAAGTATCTATGTATTGTACATACCGTGCCAAAAGCTCCGCGACCAAGCAATGGTCCTTTCTTCCACTCCACAGTCGCAAGCGGTGGGAGTCGTCCATCGTCAATGGACGCCTCCAAATCGCCCCCAGCAGTGCCAAGTCTACTCTGAATGACACGTTGTCCATCTCGACTGCAAGCCCTGCGAGCTTCATCCTCCATCTCAACGACAGCCGCATCCTCTCCGTCATCGATGACGGCTTGTTGCCGTCCCCCAACGCCCTCCATCATCTCGACGAAGAGGAACGAATGGCAGTAGGTCATTTCATCGTGTGCATCGCACATAACACCGCCGTTCAACATCGAGTAATCACCATCGTCCGTCTCCGCCGTCTTCGGTGGCACTCCCTCCGCGACGAACTCATGTCGTTCGACGACACGTGCTCTCAAAACTGGTGCATCCCCGTTTTCCGCCAGTGCTGGCAAGGTTTTACCCTTCGATTTGCCAATTGTCGTCTGCTTAGTACCACCTGCCTTAGCATTATCGATTTTAGTGACGACCGCCTGTTTAGGTGCCTTCGCCGGTCCCGGTTTGCCCACACCCGTCACTCGAAGTGCCTTAGGTGAACCTTGCTGGGGTTTTTCACGTCTAGCCACAGCGGGCGATCTCGTCGAGTTAACAGGCGCTGCAACAAGCTTCCTCGTCTGCGGTGTCGGACTCGCCTTCTGTCCCCGTTTGTCAACCTGCTGAGTAGCGAGTATAACCTCATTCTTCTTCATCACCAACGCCTGCTTCGTTCCGCTACTTGCAGCACCCGCCTCTCCACCATTAACATTCGTCTCACTATTCGACTTTCGAAGCCCCGCAGCGCGCTTACTCGCCGACGACGCCGGTGCAGGACTAACTTTCGGTTCCTCCGGTGGAAGTGCCCCCTCGCGTCGGAGTGTGCACTGTTTGCACTTGCACGGTGCGAGACTGCTCTGACTTTGTCTGCCCGACTGGGAGAGTGCACTCGAAGTCACATGCCCTCCGGAGACCGCACTATCATCAGCGTCGTCCATCGCATGATCGACAGACGCACTCTTGCCGAGTCTCTTCTTTTGATAGCTCGAACCCGGGAGACTGACCACTTCAGGAATTCCAGGTAGCCGACTGAGACTCTCGATAAGCAAATCAGTTCCACGTGATGCCGGTGAGGGATCGAAACTAACTGCTTTCCTTGTTCGTCTCTCATCGATGAACTCGTCTTTCGAAGGTGCTTGTGATGGCGGAGGTGGTTCGTCAGCGGAGGAGATCTTTCGCAGAACTCGATCGGCGGTCATTGCACCGTTCTTCGTCCTTCGTAGACTCCCCGCGCGAGCGAAGTTACCTTCGGCGGACGACTGCACGGCGGCGACGGCTTCAGCTTCTGTCGTCGAATGGACACGAACTTTCTCTTTACCACTGTTGTGCATCGCAAGCGAAGAGACGGTGCGGATGTTCTTCTGGATCTGGAACATACCCGCTTCGCCACCGCTATGATTAGCGTTTGGACGTGCCGATTCAACCATCACAACGCTCGGTGCCGCTACCTACAAGAACGTAGAAACAGTTCTAGAAAAACGACGGAAATATGGACTGGTGGAAACATGGCCAACTCCCAGTGATGCTCAGTTTGGGCCTCGGATAAACCAATCTTTCGAAATAGCCCAAAACGTCATGGGCGTAGGTAAGGGGGAGCTTCAGCCCCCCTCCACCGAAAAAAATGGCTTGAAAAACCATTTTTGTATCGATTTTGGGGGGTCGGACGAAAAAATTTGGCTTGGCAGCTCCCCCTGCCCGCTGACCTAGCTACGCCCCTGCAAAACGTTGCTGGTGCATGAAGTCCGATCGCAAGAGCTTTCTAGTCGAAAGTTTAAATGTAAAATCACGTGACATCCCTTCGCCATCAGCGTGGCTTCCGTCCATAGTTTGGTTCTTAGCTCTCCTGAGGATGTGCCGTCCAGCCCCGCAAACTTCTACACTGCTTGTTGTCCAGCTTCGCTTCGCCTAGGTAGCGAGAGCAAAAGCCACTGGTCGTTTCAAACGCGATTGAGATACAACAATAAACTGTGCACAGAAGAAAAACAAGACAAAAAAGATACAAAGACAAAATACAGACAACACAATTGCGTAGCGCGATAGAACTGTCCTGGTTGTGGCACAACGAGAAAAAGCAGCTCAGTTCGAATACGTTATTTGGCGCATATTCACTCGGGAAATTTTTGAGAATATCACAACTCTTGTCATCATTACGCGGTGGTACGAGTGAGAATCAGAATTACCTCCAAAAAAAGAGAAGTGAATATCACAATGAGAATAAAAAATCTACATAACACAAACAACCACTCCACTCATACTAAAACAGTAAAAAAACCACTTCTATCACCAGCACAAACTAGCAGACGACACATCTATTCTACACCGGTACTTTTCCGACTAATTCCCCCTGCATGCAACAACATGAAGCAGTCAAAAGAACACACGGAAGCTTAAAAAGCGTGACTGAGCGGAGTAAACATAGATCAGCGAGTTGACAAGCAGACAAGAAGTCAGAGATTAGCGAGAAAGCTGCAAACGAGCAAAATACTGAAAAGTAGATAAAAACCACTCTTTCCTAGCTCCTACACAGCTAACGTTCTTTCTAAGGCGCTCTGTCGGTTGCATATGGAGATAATAAGCGACGCGCACCTTCGGTCGTCACCAACAAAAACAAACAAACGCGCGCGTTCAACGAATGGCACATGCGTGTCGCAAACAGGCGCAAAAATCAATATCTCGCGACAAGGAGAGAAAAAGGGGAGGGAAACAATGGCACACACCATTGCCGGAGCTCACGACGCGACGCAGAGCGAGATGAAAAGGCACGAAAGAGAAAAGAACTGGAATAAAAAAACGTTCAGGCGCACTTGTGCGATCGATAAATGGGACGGTAAAGAGATTATTCCGAGTTGAAATCAGGATTATCGTGAATGTCGCAGATAAGAAGACGCGAATGAAGCGAGCCGATCATCAATTGATGTTTGTACTTGACAGCGACCGACGACGCACTCAGCGTCGCGCCATCACTGGCGAACAATTGTGTCACCTCCATCGGTTTCTTACTGCCCACTTGTCCGCTCAACTTCAACACCTTTATGCAAAGCGCAAACGAACAGTAAAAATATGTCTCAATAGAGTAAAGCAAGACACACCTGAGATGGACTCATCAACGTCTTCGGTTTACTCTGATAAGTAAACCACTTGTACTTGATCGGATGACATCCAACGAAGATATCTCCCGTCGTCGGTTCGACCCACAGATTGTCTGGATTGGTCGCCAGTGGAATTGGCTACAAATGGACAACGTACTGAAAAGAGTAGACGAAGAGACCATTTAGCAGCTTACATCCAGTTCTGTGATCGACCCGTTCGAAAACGAGTTGATCTTGAAGACCTTTATCTCACTGCCGAGAAATGACGACACGAGTAGGTGACTAGAAGGGAGAATACTTATTGTAGAGTAGAGTTGGAACAGGAGATACCACTTACCGTTTTGACTTGTCCCACGCGATACCGTTGGGTGAGAGGGTCCAACGGTCGACAAGACGTGCTGATGAACCGTTGTAGAAGAAGATCGAACCCATGCGTAACTTCAGTATGATCTCGGCATTTCGAAGCCATGTCTTGTTGAAGTAGTGGAAGTTGATGCCGAATATCTTGTCTTGACCGATCGCGACGATGTTGTTCAAACTGGAAAAAGTCATGCGAAAAACTCGGTAATGTGAAGTCAGGAGACTGTGTTACATGCCAAAGAAAGGTTTGTCCAGGTGGATAACAGTTGCGTAATTCAGACACACTGGCACTCACCACAGCGAGAAAATAATAATGTACTGTACATATGGTCCAATAGGTATAACTACTGTTAGAGCTGACGCACTTGTAGAAGAATTTGCTTCGAATTGTTCTCGTATGGTTTAGCGCCTTCCGCTTTATGTCGAGCACGAACGTCTCGATTTGATCGCCTTTTGGAAGATGATTGATGATGTAGATCGTACGCGTTTTGCCTAATAGTTGAATAATTAGCTCAATTAGCACAGACATATGGCAGGCGGCATTGTGCACCTTTCGCCGTCGTCCAGCTCGTCATCCCATGGGGATTGAAGAGATTCTTATTTAAACGTTTGCCATTGATCGTCAGCTCCCATGCGGAATTTGCGGTGAAATTATAGAGGTAGACTTTGCCTTTCGTAGCGTTCAGCTCGGGCGCCGGATACATTCGCAAGCCCTAATGAAACAAAGCAATGCTTTCATGCAACCATCTATCATACACTGACATATATAAACCACATACCGTCGCGTACAACACAAGACCATTTCCTAGATATTCTATATCTTCAGCTCCGTCCTCTGCAATCACGACAGAACCGATAAGAAAATTGCCAGAGCAATTCATCCATATCTATTATACTAACCAACTGCGGCAACGGAATGACAATTTCCAGGCACGTGATTGTAAGCTCGCTTGTTCAAATCGAAGTAAAATCTAAACAAACGAAGTGAGTATCAGCGCCCATCGCATCAGACCATCTATTCCTGCCGCAACCTGCAACTTACATGAGTTTCGCCAAGCCATTGACTAAGATTGCAAACACCACCCATGGAAGCACGTGCGACACGAACATACCAAACCGATAATACAGCATGATGTACAACGATCAAGTGCCTGCGAAGACCGGAAATTCCCCTCAACTTCGATCTTTTACCTCAAAATTTAACTGACAAGAACGCGAAGTACACGTAGACCGTCACCATGGCAACAAAAAATACGGTAGTCTCTAGGTTTGAGTAGTCTTGCTATAAAGAGTCTCAAATTTCTTGGCGCCACTTTGAAAAAGCAACTGTCATTAGTTCAGCGAGTTCTGTTGTTGAATTGAAGCATACGGTATTTTTTTAATGTAAACTAACATCCTACACATACATTTTTTCAGGTGTTGGTGGAAATGTTTGTTTACATTAGCTCGTCGCAGTGTCGCAAGCAAACAGTTTCGCGTGTGCACGATCAGACTGATAAGCCTTAGAAATTTTACGAGTGGCTCTGCGTGAGCGTTCAGTTTTAACAGTTTCCGCACTTTTTGTTTTGACAAAGCGTTTGAATTTCCAACAGTGCATTATTCTGGATCAATGCCTAAGAGGAAACCGACAAACACAGCTTAGACCGTGGTTGCTGTAGACAAACTTTTCTATATACACGGTTCCATTTCCATTCCACCAAACATCTTTGCGTCTACGCGCGTACGACACTTGTCGCGAATGATCTCTGCTGTTGCCCTAAAATCTGTGCAGACTGACATAGATAAAGGTGACGTTTGCTCGCCCTACCGTTAAAATTAGCTGCGTTATTACGCAATCGACCCTCAAGGCTGTCTCGAACTGCAACGCGGTAAGGTTGTTGCTCGAGAAATAAACCTACTCGCTCGGTTTATCAAAATCCTCCGCACGAGGGATGTAGAGGTGAAATTTTAGACGACCTTTCGTCTTTTCGAGTCGCTTCCTGCATTTTGAGCGCGCCTTCGTGATAAATAAGACGAGTTGCTTCCCTACCTTTGTTTTCGTCTCCAGCCGCGCTAAACGCCGAACAACATGCAGATTGCGTAACAACGAGAGAAAAAGCCTCCTGCGCAGTTGCTACAGAGTCTGGATACCTCTTTTGCGGTATTCGGGCTGCCTCGAGCGCTATCCTCGACGATTGATGCCTCGAAGAAGTGACAGGGTTCAATTGGTGCGAACTCGTCCTGCGTACCTGTCGGTAATTCACGGCATACCTTCCTTCCCTCCACACAGAGTGCTCCCTGCTGAGAAGAAGTAGAGCCAACTTTTTGCGTTCCTTCATCGGCATGCAATATGATCACATCGAAAACAATGCCAGACCGCAGTGGACGCTCAACATTAAATAGACTCTATGATCACTGGCGCTTCTTTGATGAATTTTCGGAAAAAGGGAAACTTCAAAAGTTGATCAACGTTTCTCAGCACATCTGCCTTTACGTGTGCGATTAGTATGAATCACGTTGGAACGCTAACTGTCGACACATAAATATTGATGATAACCAACTGCAAATGCCGCTTTCCCTCAATTTCTTCTCCTGTTGAAATATCCGACTGATTGTGTACCTCTGGAGATCGTTGTTATCCAGAAGGTCTCATTGCAATTTAAATAGTTTTACGATAGCCGGTGGCTAATGTGGATTTGCCAAAATGACTGATTTTTTGTGGAATCTTCGAGCCTACCCGGCAACGGTGCAATGTACAAGCTTGGCAGTAGACAGTCATAATCTGTATGCATACAATAACCGCGGTCTTACTGATTCACCGATCTTGCGCACAACATTTTTGAATGTCTTCTGTCTTTCAATTCCGTGTTATAATGCAAGCGTTTGCTTATTTGAAAATAGCGAATCGAATAGCTTCGAGTCGATTTCGATTCTGATTTTGGTTCGATTCGATTTTGGTTCGATTCGATTTTGGTTCGATTCTGACTGCCAGCCTAAATCGAAGCCACTAGGTACCTATATTTCACGAAATTTTTGCATTAGCCTGCAAATTCTGGCTACATCGCTCCTACAATATTTTATCTTTGAATCAAATCGGCTGTGCTCGGAGTCAAATCGAATCAGTCGAATCCTTTCAATCCTTAGTTTTCCAGGCGCTTTGATTTCAAAACGTCGACCGAATCCGTGATACCGGTCTCAAAATCGCATGTTACATGTCCCTTTGTTGTGGAGAGCTTTCCGTGCAAATTTTTGGTATCGTAACCCCTTATCGATAACAATCAATGCTTGCACTGCATGCGATTTGTACAAAATCTGGGGTCTGTTATTTAATAAATTTGTCTCTCGCGATAGTAAAGTGACCAAAATGGAGGGGTATCACGGATTGTGATATGTGGTCAGTTTCACAATTTAATAGAATAAAAGAAAAATGATAGATCTATGAAAAATTCATAGAACTTAAACAATTTTTTGATAGATCTATTATTTTTCTTCTATTCTATTAAATTGTGAAACGGAGAAACTGAGCAAAAAATTTGAATACACTGACAAGGCTATGGTACGCGCTGCACTTGCTATAGATGGCGGACGTGTTTATAACGCGCCGAACTGAAAATTATACGCCGCCAATGCGACGCGGGAGTGCAGGCACAGTTGTTTCGACAGCGTCGACGATAAACGGCGAAAGCGGCAGAATGCCGTCCGTCGAAGGAATCGAACGCGAAGTGGCCGAAGATGCCCAGTGGAAGAAGATTCAACAGAATACGTTTACACGCTGGGCGAACGAGCACTTGAAGACCGTCAATCAGTTCATGTACAACTTGGAGAACGACTTATCGGATGGACTTTTGCTCATACATCTCATTCAAGTGCTATCCGGAAAGAAGTTACCCAAGCATAACAAGAAGCCCACATTCCGATCGCAAAAGCTGGAAAATGTTTCTGTCGCACTGAACTTTCTTGAAAAGGAAGAAGGAATACGCCTCGTCAATATCGGTAAGCAGCTCTCAGTAAAAGAACCCACTCAACCCTATTGCGCAAACTAATAGCTCACCTAACTGTAAATTTTACTATTACGGTCTTACGAGAGTCTGCAATCGTTTTACAATCAGATTATGGGTAGCTGCGCCTAAGGCAGTTTTTGCAGTAACTGTTTGAAAACGTGTGTGTTTGAAATTGAAATTCATTGATCTGATAGAGAGTGAAGGCGACGGCCCATTATTTTTTGTATTAGCTTTTTTCCGTCAACCTGGCTCAAACTAGGACGTGTGAATGTCTAAATACATCCTAATTTTTGACACCGGCTATTGGTAACCGTCAGCAGCTGATGTGAGAATACAGCGACGCCGTTCAGTGTGTTTGCGAGTTTTTTCGTAGCCTTCGAACTAGGTAAACGCGGCGCGCAAAAATGTCAACGTTGTTTACGAAGCGTTTCATAAAGTGCCTGGGACTTGAGTGAGCGTGTGGGGTGTAGTCGGAGAACGAAGAAGTTTTAGATTAGACAAGAGGCAAGAATCGTAGGGCTTAAAACTGCACTCGTCGCGGGTGGGGGGAAAGAAGGTTCGGGTCGTGAGAACGGTTTTTCTCAACGCCATTTCGATGTGGTCGAGTTGTCAGACATTTTTGATGGGACGAGATTCGGAGATCGATATTGAATAGAGTGCATTTTCTGCTTTGGTTCTCGACACTTTTTGCATCCTGCGTGGAGCGTGCAACGCGGAACAAAAAGGAGAGCTGTACGGTCAAGCAGAGATTATCCCCGTATCCCCCTTATCCCCGAGCCATAAAAGTTTGCGGACAGTGTAAACAACTTGCCAATGGTATGGGGGTTTGGGGGAGGGGGCGAAGCTCCCCGAACAAAAATCTACAAGAGAGCGAGGAAAAGCGTAGCACGGCGACCAGTCGTGGCTTCCTTTTTTCTCTTGCTTCAAAAACTTGTGCTCGTGTTTTTTTTGTCAAACGGCAAGATTCCTTTTCGGCTTTGCCGATTTACTTCTCTCCATATCATTCACACTTCATGACTCGAATAGTTACAATCGCAGTATCCTGTACCTAATGAGATATGCACATATGACGTCACGTTTGGGATCGAGCTACAACTGACACCCCAGTGCAAAAGATTCCTTACCAATATGACCTAGACAAAATGTAAGAAGCACAAAAGCTATCTTGGCTTTCTGCGTGACGTCATATGCGTCCGTCCGCTAATCAGAATTTTGCTGCTAGTAGCATACGCGGGCTTCTAGCAACACACGATGGACTAAATATTTTATCTGGTCGCTTTCGACAAACCAGCTAGAAAATCACGATGGTTGAAGTCGAATTTCGTTACCGTTGTTTGTCCTAGCTTCTGCAGTTTTCCGAATATGCATTGAATGCGCGACATTACTACTTTAGAAGCTACATGCTTTCACGGCCGCGGTAGACACCGCAGCCGCGATGTATCACTGCTATGAGTAGATGTTTTGATTTTTCCGCGCAGTCAGCGTGCAATGAATAGGCTACCTGGTGAGAGGCGTGTTAGCTGCAGCTGCGTTGCTACAGAGATATGTTTATAATTGATATCCGTGGGCAGGTACATAGCGCAACAACGCCTACATCGGCCTAAACCGTCGTATGCACGCGTCGATTTTGGCGCGATCGGGGGAAGCTGTCAAATATGTCTGTGGATTATCCCGCCCGTCTGAAGCAGATAAGAGGCTAATTCGGCTAAGCGCGCTGGAGAGGCGAAATATTGACATACGCGAATGTGGGAGGAAACACGAATAGATACGAGAGGGATGCTTCTTCAGTCGCCTCCGTTTTAGAGAAGCATGCATGCAAAGTCCGACTCAATTTGCGATGTAAAATTTTGATCGGCTACTAGCTACGGCTTGTGTCCATTTTTCCGTGCCATATGCTACTTGCGTGTTTACGAGCAAGTCGATATGTGAAGAAGAAAAAATAAACACGAATAAAATTGTATGTATTATGTTGAGGGAGCATTTTGGCCGCTGCATTACGGGGTTCGAAAATGTGCCGATGACCAACCATTCTCGCCTTGAAGTATGCAG
>JAQGBB010001756.1:0-12540 GCA_034691745.1 Prismatolaimus dolichurus | reverse complement strand
CGCGAGCAGAGGATTTCTAAAATAGCCCTGCGCCATATGAGCTGCATTCAACTTGTTGTTTTTGCTTTTGCAGCAGTCATCAAGCAGCGACAAGTCCAAGAATATCTAAAAATAGTATCGTTTTTGGGTTAGGCGGAAACGTACAAAAATTCCTTTTCGACCCGTCCCGTTAAAGGAAAAAATTGGGAACGAACTTTTTCCGACCCGCACGGAAAGGTCAAAAATCGCCCCACTAGTGGCAGGTGAAAACCTATGACATTTTGGCTCCCCGCTATCATGTTGTGCCTGAAAATGCAAGTGATACACCGGATACGAGCGGAAAAGTTACCCTGAGGATATAAAATTTGTAAAACTTCAGGAAGTCTATTGTTCAAACAAATCCTTCGTGCTTAAAAAATTCGTCGTTTGCCCATTACGTACGTGCACCTTGCAAGAGCAACCTCTTACTTCTCGTCGATCCTCGCGCCGGATTAGCGGTTACTACGTCAACGTATGTTGTTTATCAAAATGACTGTGCATAAAATCCGCACAGTCACTACGGTAGTATCTCGAAAGAGCTGAAGCGAACGAGAGGTACCTGCGGTCCATGGTGCAAAGATTTTGGTGATCGAAAACACGCATCTAAACCTAAACTCAGACCATCGAGCTAATCCTTGTTATTTGCAGGATCGTGTTAAAAACAGCGAGTGGCACGTGTTCAACATCAAAACAAGATTAGCTCGGTCAGATTAGAAACGTTTAAAAGTCGAGCGTCTGTTTGTCAACTTGTCGATTTACAGCGATTTTTCGCCGTTTTCTTAGCACTCTTGAGCTTTTTTCTCGTTATGGAAACTAGTGTTCCGGTATGAAATTTTCTCTTTTAAGTGCAAACAGTTAAATTTTTAGTTAATTGTATTCAATTTTAAAGCATTTATTTATTTTGTTTTTATAATCATAATAATAATTTTAATTATTTTTTAATAGTAACAAATTGTAGTAATTTTACTTTTATTCAGTTCTGACAAATGCTATTTAGATAGTTGGCGGGCTTTAAAAGAATTCATTCCAGAAAGAAAAAGTTCTGTATAGATTATAGAAAAATGTTGGACGACATATTCCTCAAAACGCCAATTTCTCTGACAACATTGTTCCCTGCAAAAAGACGACATTTGTCTTTAGGTGAGCTCTTCGGAGAGCCCATCAGCGTCACTCCAGCAGGCCGCCAAGCTCGCATCGGATTCGTCCCCGTCGCGGGCGCAGTTTATCCGTCCAAAAACAGCCGCCGCGATCGCAGCCACGTGGAAATCATACGCTCTACTGTTGGCGCAGAAGAACGCAGAGTGTGGCGATGCGGCAGCACCAACAGCCGAAGCTTCATCAATGGACGCGCGTATTTAGCTCAAAAGTTCACTCTCCCAACAGTGTATACATACGTAGATTTGAAGGAACGTTCCTACTTTCTTCACTACAAGTTGCTAAGTTCGCATGGTCGAAAGCCAATGAGATCCTACCTCCTGCACTCGACGCATGTTCTGAAATATGTTCCCAGGAACACTCGTGTCGTTAAAAATCACTTTGTATCAGTGTGCTGTCATTTGTGCCCGTCCGTAAAGTGCCGAAAGCTGAAACCGGTTTAGGCGCTAAAGACAGCCGACGCCCGGAGCTCAGATCCAGCCAGAACTCAGGGTTCACGCCAACAGTGTGCAATAGGTCTGTTGCCAATGTATTAAAAGGTACGATTCGCCACTCGCTTTTGTTATTTGCAATACTCGCAGTTAGAGATTAGCTAAATAGGCTGAACCACCCGAACGTGTTTCTCTCATACGCCGTTCTCTGTTTGCGTTCCCAGCGCCCTGCTTTGGCTAAAAACGTGACACGAAATACAGCAAGCCAAACCAACTGGGAACAATGCAGAAATCACGTTTTTTCAGCTTACTCCCATCTTGTTTGGCTAAAAAACGAGCCGTCGTCAACTCAGGACAATCGAAAATGAGCTATTCACCTCGATTTGGAACTTTTCTCGCTTTCCTCCCCCTATTTTGCTTCGCCGTTGGGTACGAGAGACAAGTCTGGAACAGCACACTCTCCGGCCGATGGCGCCGCTCGCCCGGTGCGTACAGCTTCAGTCAGGCGTTCCAAATCGTCGCCGTGCCGAAATCAATGCAGCTGGTTATCACCGACCTCACGCTCGACGCGCTCGACACGTTTGGTCACGAGGGAAATCTGAACAAGGAGAATGTCGTGAGTGCCGTTCTCGAGCAGCTGAACACTCTCTACGAGCGCTGCTGGAACGCGTTCATGGGTGAGCCGAATCCAGGTGGTTCGTGGCTGTGGACGAATCGAACGAAGCTATTCTATATAAGATTCATGCGGGTCGCGGACAAGAAACTTGTCGATCTTGTCGTGTGGCAAATTTCGAAGAGTTGCTGCTAAACGCCATAGTAATCGATAAAGATCATTCATTGTACTTTCAAAATTTGAATAAGAATGAATGACGAGAAACGGGTAAAAACAACACGGAGGAAAACAGATACAAACCGGCTTTCAGCGCTTCAGCAGCGTATCAAATAATTAAGACGAGAATTAGCATATCTTGCAAAGCTTTCGTACCACCAAGGTCTCCATAGAAGAGGGTCAAAACGTTTGGTTTTCCGAAAATTTTTAAAAAATTTCGTTTTTTTTCTCTCGTGAAGTGTTCCAAAGCTGCTGTCTCAGCTTTTCGAGATAGTTTGAAAGCGATGATTTTCTGAAAAATGTGAAATTATTGTGAGTCGCTTGGAAACGGACAAATTTCCGCTTTCGACTGGCCGCGACAAAATGAATGGACAGGAAAGTGAAAGAAAACGGAAAAGCTGGAAAAAAAAACAAATTAGCCAATTATGCGTGCTAGAGCAAGCCTCTCTATTCAGTAAGTGAGCCTCTTCCAATTTGTCCACCACTCTTGGTGAGCAATTCTAACAAATTCTGCTTCTCTAATCTGACGTATTCAACAGAAAAAAAATAAACTATTGTTTATTTTCAAGGAATAACCACTTTGCTTAAGCAATAACCTATCATTTCAGTAGTATTCTAAATTACTTTAACTCGCTTGTACGCCAAAAAACAGTATAAAATGCATAATGCATGCAAAATGCAACATTGTAAAGCTCGGTAAAAAACGCACCTGCGTCACCTTAGAAGCGCGGTGCAATGTCGCGAAATCTTCTCGGGAGATGCGTTGGATCAATCGACGGATGCGGCCGATCTCGCGCTTTCGACTCGCCATTCGCATCGCTCAAGCTTCGATCGATACTCGGCGTTGTCGCCTTGTAGACTGCCGTGTTCGGCTCGGAGCGCTGAAGACCCCTCGGCTCGACGAGGTCTCTCGACGCGACCACCTGATCGCCAAAGTCCTTCCGCTTCGGCACACGCTCGTTCTCCGTCAAGGCGACTACAACCTTATGGTCGGTCTGGAAATGAGCGACCGCCTTCTTGCCGCCAAAAAGGATCGAATCGAAGAGGTTCGATTTTCCGACCGACGCCATTCCAAAATCGCGAATATGAAAACGTTGAGCTGCGAAGGTTGACGACAAGCTACATGGAGCTGCGTTCGGAAATCTACATATTCTCTTTATACTTAGTCTCTGCTCACTCACGTGTAAACAGCACGTGGGCTTATTAGCGGTGGAAACAATGAGAACGGTGGAAAGCTCTGCCTGCCTAGGCGGACGGATCGTAGGCGGATCCTGGTCTATGCAGATGCCTAGCTGTTGATGTGGAACCAACGGCGCGTGGCTCGAAGGTTAGAGACTCCAAAACAATGCGCGAGCGCAAAACGAGAAGCTTCGTCGAGTAGGAACAAAGGAAGACGGGAAATGGGAACGTGTGGGCTTTTATGTCGAATAGGAACTGCATTTGGGGTCCGACGACGCAACCAGGGAGGGAGCCAGTAAGAACCGAATCGTCGAAGAAAATGGTAAGGATACCCTCTGTCGGTCGAGCCGCCTCCTGTCAAAACATTTTCTGACCCTGTCGGAAACGAAAAAATTTTCCGCCCAAAATGGAAAGAACGGGAAAACTTTTCTGGAGCTGGGAAAATATTTCGCCCAAGGCAAATATTTCAGCAAAATTGTGGCAATCTTTGTGTTCAAAATTTCATTGCGCGCATACAGCGAATTGCTATTTTCTGCATTTGAAGAACGTGAGAGGCAAAAAAGTTTGGAAAATAGTAAAGTAGAAGGATACAACTTGGCCACTTTGATTTCGCGACCGATATCTCGCGCTAGAGACGACGGATAAAAATAATAAAAATATCCACGTGTAGCCCTCGAGTAGCGGAGTAAAGCGAGCCAACTGCATGCAACGGACACGCACACGTTCGTGTGGGAGAATTTTCCTAATTTTGGCCAATGTTACCTTTTCGCCACAAAAAGTTTTAAATTTCCAGCGGGTGACGTGCGAAGGGAATGTGATGCAGATAGAAAATGCACAGTTTTTCAAGGGCTATTCTCCCATATGGGTGGCTGGACGATCCGGGAAAATTTTTGAAAATCGATTTTTGGGTCAAGGATTTCCCCTTATCAGTCAGTCCATAGAGGCGTGGAAGCAGATTTCGGCGCAATCGTTGGGCATTGACCCAAAGTGTGTCACCAATAATGGATCAATAATGCACGAAAAAATAATTCGGTGCATTTCTGATCGAGGAAAGATGTAGTGGACCAAAAATTGATGCGCTCGAATGATTTTGTGCACGAGAAAAGTCGGGAGCGAAAGAGACATTTTTTGCGTCCGCGGCGGCCTTTGGCCATCGAGTGACCACTGGCGACAGCGAGGGAAACTTAACGAACCGCCGGCACCGCCGTGTTCGCCAGACCCGATTTGACCATCCCCGTTGACGGGAGCTCTGTCGGCGCTCCGCCCGCGAAGAAATCGTGTCCGAAGCAAAGTGGCCAAGTTGTATCCTTCTACCCTCTTATTTGCTGTACCATATGTTCCATACCATAGTACAAAGGAGCTCTGATGCGGAACGCCTTTCGAATTTAATGAATTAGTTAAAATAATTAACATAATTAATTAAAACGGGAAACGCAAATGTGACTTTCCAAACCATAGAATGTAGGCAAAAGTAAAATAGCTCTGACTTTTTTACGAAACGCTATTTCATCGTGTTTTGACCTTGAACACGTAACCCTACAAATTGATAGACCCCACAATTCAATATTTATAAGGGAGCTATCCCTTAGAGAGCCCTATCCACTCTATCTGGGCAAACTTTTGCGCAAGAAAACCTTGAAATTTTCATTTTGAATTCTGCCATGTTCAACCCACTCCTAAAAAGCGAAAGTGAAAGCGAACATTTCCGCTAATTAGCTCACTTTCCGCCTTTCGAAGAATCCATTTTCGGAAATTTTTGACAAGTTTTGGTACCCAAAGCGTTGATTTTCCACGCGCTGGTTCTTTGGGGATAGCTCCCTTGAAAATATTGAGCTGTGGGGTCTATCGATTTGCAAGGTTACGTGTCCAAGGTTAGACTGCATCTGCGAGATAATAGGCTTTTTGACGCCTTTGCGCGCGTGGAAAATCGACGTTTCGGAGTTTGGTGATGACCGCCGCGAGATTTTGCGCCTGTGGGCCGAAGGCGCAGGCTTCAAGCACAACGGCTGTGACGTTTGGATCGGTGCATACAACTGCAATATAAGTTCCTTACGAATGCCCAAAGCAGCAATCGCGCCGAAGACGACGGCACTGATGGGAAAAACGCTCCACGAAACGCCGTGCACGAAATGGCGAAGCGTTTGCACCTGCGAGAGGTGAGGTAGAAAAGTGCGAATCAATTGGGGGAAACGAAAAACTGTGTACGGTATGCGTGAAATAGGCGAAGCCCTCGACTGTGGAGACGCCGTGAGAGAGGAAAATGCCGGTGAACTTGAAGTTGAGGGCTTCGCGCGGGGCTGATTAGAGACGGCGGTGTGATGAGAAGTACGCAGAGCAAGTGGACGCAGGCACCGTCAGAGTAGCGATCATAAAGTATCGCGCGGACTACGGTCATCATTTTGATATATTGGAGTCCGTTCTAGCTTCAGCCAATCTCGAGAAAACTGATTGTGAAAATCTGTAAAAACCAACTAATGGGCAAAGACTTGTGGTCCGCGTGATAGGTTTGTCTCTTGAATACTTTCTTCAAGGCGAAAATGAGAATGGCAATGATGACCATCCAGAGAGATATGCCGAGCACATTTTGAAGAATTTAGAGGATGCCGAAGCCCACAGCGCGTTCATTTGAGACTTCCTCAGTTCGCTAGTCGGTGTGAGAATTGTGTGCTTCAAAGTATAAAAAATCTGCGATAAATCAGCAGCTGCAAATCTAGTGGCTTCCATTTAGCGACTGTTTTCTGGAAAGGAAACGGAAAGGAAAAGTCCATTTTTCCGGGGATCGGAAACGGAAAACGGGAGGAAAATTTTTTTCTGACCAGCCCGTAAACAAAAAACTCGCAAGACACATTGTTCCCCGCGCCGGAAAACGGAAACGAAAAAGATGTTTTTCCGGCTTGGCCGGAAAGAAAAAAATTGAAAGACTTATTGCCGGGCGCCGGAAAACGGAAACGGAAAGAAAAAGTTGAAAAATCGGTCGCAATTCTCGCTGGCCTGTAGGTTTTCGCGGTCAATAGCTTGATTTTCGGTACTTGCTCAGAAGATGTTTACGCCGATTTACGTAATAAAGCCTCGGAGATTTCATTATCATGGGCACACGGCTTCGATTTCATTAGTATACATTCGTATCGTGTATCCAAATTTGCCAGCAAATCTGTCGCAAATAGCTTTGAAAGAAGCAGAATCACCATGTGCCCAACTTGTCGTATTAAGGGTGTTTTCGATTTTTACACAATTGCGTTTCGTCACTCTGTCTCATACTCGCGTGTTACTTTGAAGGTACACCGAGACGAGACGAATTTAATTCAAAACTGCAAAGTGCGATAAAGGGTTCGAAAATGTCGTCCGCAGATAATACTGGGTAGTATGTGACATTTAGCGACAATGCTGCGTGTTAAGGCTTAACTCTACTTCAACGCACCGTATATCTCACAATGGCTGCGCAGCCACGTAATCTTGCGCGTCCTGTTTGGCTGCCTGTTTACCTGCTGACTCAATGCCCACATACTGAAAACAAGTGATGCCGAAATGCATCCTGCTGAAAAGATTTTTTGTCGTTCTGGACCATCCTGGAGCATATCTACAAAGCACGAGCAGTGCACTGACTTTGATTTCTCTGCACTGAGTCCGCAGAGGCACCCGGGGTAAAAGGTGTTCCATGATCCTCCTAACCGCGAAGCTAAAAGGAAAAATAAAAAATTCCCCAATCGAGCCAAAGTGAGAAAAAATGACGTTTTGACGGGCATTTTTCACTTCCCTCTTCGATTCTGTCCCGGAGCCGCGTGCTTTCAAGTCCTGGTCAAAAATCCTGGATCCGCGCTCGGATCATCGGGTAACTTTCAAGAAGAAGAGGTAGTGATACAAGTGCAATCAGCAAAGCTGAAAGTAACACCCTGCCTACGGCAAAAATGGTGTTCTGGAACACCTTGGAACACTTTGGAACACCCTGGAACACAAGGTATTCCATATAGCTGTGCGACATGCTGCACTGTATACCTCTGGCCATTCGCTAATTATTGTCGGCTGGGGGATACGGGGTTGGGGGATAGAGGGGGATAGGAGATAATCAATGTCCGAACAGTAAGTAGACTATCCTTTTCTTACGCGCTACGAACTCCAGGCAGGATGCAAACAAGTGGAATCGGCAGAGCCGAAAAAGCATCCTGCATAAACAACAAAAAATAACGTACAGAAAACTTTTGTCGTCTGGAACACTCTGGAACAACTTGGAACATTTGAGTGTTTCACCATCTGGACACAGAACATACTGTACTAAATTACTCCTGACGTTTGCAAACTTTTGTCAACTTGTTCTCCCGGTGAGAAGACAAGGAGGATAATGGGCCTTCAACCACTTAGCTATCCTTTGTATTCCGCTGCGCTCTATGCAGGATGCAAAAAAGGAAGAGGGCCAGTTTTCGTCTCACCAGCAATCGCCTCCTATTTTTTTCACGATGGCGCTCAACGCAGAATGCAAAAATGTTAAGAATGCTCCGTCGCAGCTTTTCACTCTCGTCCGTTGTACAACGTTGCTGTTGAAATGTCGAAACGAAATGGTGAACACTTCGTCGACACCAAATCACCGATCAAACATGCAAAGCTGGGCGCTTCCTGTGAAAGTGACCATCACAAGGTCGGTGTCGCGGCAACTGAAAAACAATCACCAAAGGCGATCAACGACGATGCAACGAATTTGATCCAATTCGAAGGTGCTCTTGAGGCAAAGCTCAAGAATGAAAATGAGCGTGCGCAATTCATTCGCGAACTGAAAAAAAGCGCTCGAACAACTGAAGGATACAAAGAAAAAGGTAACAAATAAAATTAGCAAATCGGAAGAAAGCTTTTGGCCGGGCTAGAACAGCGAACAGGAGATTTGTGATGCTATGAAACACCATGAAACACAGTGAAACATTCCCACATTCTCAATCTGGACGCAAAAATTTTTAGTGGCAGAATGTCTGAGGTGAGGAATAGTGCTTGAACAAGTGAATCGGCAAAGCCGAAGAGCATCCTGCACAGAAACAAAAAAACAAGTACAATAGGGGGCGGCCAACCTTTTTAGGGTCATTAGCCGCATTTTGAACTTCTAGCAGGCCGTTAGCCACTTGTAAAATGTACCTTAAATTGAGCCAAAAACGCGTCTGATAGCCCAGAAATTTGAACGTCGACAATTCTGTGTGTGAACGTGGGAGCGCCAAACGGATGGTAGAATTGAGCTCCTCATCAAGCTTTATCATCTCTACCAGGTGTAAACGAAAATTTTTCCTACATGGTATGAACCCGATAAGCAAACGAGACGCACGAGTTTTGCAAAACCTGACCTTACTCTTGCACGTAAACTCACGACCGCTAGTTCATAAAATACCACGAGCGAAGCGAGCGGCGCGCAAAATTTTCAAAAAGCCTTGAAAATTAGTGCTCTTCTGACTAAACTAAAAAATTCTTTTTGGCCACGTGTAGCCATTGGCCAGCAGGTTGGCCGTCCCTGCTGTAATCCTTGCTACATTCGCTCTGGCAGGATGCAAAAATATATAGGTCTTCTGGCTCATCCTTCCGAATCATTCGCCGATCGATGTATCCGGAAGTGTTGACGAGGACGCCACTGTCGTGGCCTCCCATTTTCATATGTTGAGCGGATCGCAAAGTGGTTTCGCGCTCACGTCGACGCCGACGAAGAGCTCACCGCCGGTCAAACATGTGCAACACGGCCGTGAGTTTTGGTTCGGGTTTTAGACTCAGGTGAAAATTTTTCAGAGTTCGGTTCGGCCCGTACCCGACTCCTAGCGTGTGTTCACGATGGTTCAGCGCGATCGTTGTCGGTTGCTAATCGCAATTCCGTTCAAAATGCGTCTCCACCCACACCACCCCATGGAAGTTGGCGACAGGTTTTTGACTATCTCGATTTCAAAGATCGAATTCGCTGCGAACAAACATCAAAAGGGTACGCTTCGTTATACGAGCAATGAAAAATTCTAGCATACTGATGGTTGGGCATCCAAATGTTCCGCGCTGTTCGAGAATGTTCCATGGTGTTCCAGCGTGTTCAAGGCGAGAAAA
Organism: Prismatolaimus dolichurus; assembly: GCA_034691745.1. Taxonomy (NCBI): domain Eukaryota; kingdom Metazoa; phylum Nematoda; class Enoplea; order Triplonchida; family Prismatolaimidae; genus Prismatolaimus; species Prismatolaimus dolichurus. Next base: position 2,874 of record JAQGBB010001756.1, on the reverse strand, counting down.
ATTTTTCCACGCGTTTTTTGTCGTTCAATGTTCCGGCTCGGCCGATATACTATGCAGTATGCTCGTCCGTCCATCTGCCATCAAGACACTTCTCGCAGTTTAAAAACCGACTTCTTAAACTTTTAGCATGTTCTCACTGTTCCGTGAACTGTGGTGTTCCGAGAGCTCCTTTGACGTCAACGTCTTCCGCTCAGTTGCCGGCCGCCAAGCCTACGAGCACCGCCGTCAAAGCGTTGAATCAAAGGCGCTCAGCAACAAGTACATAGCGGTATGGATCGAAGCCATCTTCGCCATTCTCCAGCGAACCGGCTTCCTCCATCATCTCGAACTTTCCGAGCAACTGCCACCCACAAAGCTTGGTTCCATTCTTCGCTACTGCGGATCGTCGCTCCGCTCGGTCGTCTTTCACGATTCATCGCTCGCCCGAACCTTCAGTTGCAGCACGCTTCCCAAATGCGTCCGACTCAACTCGCTGGCGAAGATACGAAAAATCGATTTTACACGCTACTCTCTTCTCACTGCCCAGCTCGAAAGCATTCCCTCGACGGTTGAGGTTCTACTCAATTTTCGCCCTCCGTCGGACATTGATCTCGAGAGTTTTATCCGAAAGCATCCTAACGTCACTCAACTCGAGATCTGCGTATCGGTCCGACTCCCATTTGCCATCATCGCCGAGTGTTGTCCCCTCTTGAGGAAGCTCAGCTTAAACGCCGTCTCCTACAGCACGAACGATGTTAGCCGTCTCGTTGGCTTGACTGAGTTGCGTCTGACCAGTGGCTGGCTAACACACGAGTTTGCCGACGCCGATGACGTCGTCGATATTTGTGCGAATAATCCATGCCTCAGGGCGCTCTCAATTCGCTTCTCGTTGAGCAGTCGCGCGATGGCGCAGCGAGCCTGCAAAGCACTCGGCGCCTTCGACGGTTTGGAGGAGTTCGAAACTCTCTACGATGGAGATTCATGCGCGATCGACGACGATTGCATACGACGGCTGGTCAGCGCTGGGTCACTTCAATCGATAAAATTAATGGGGCCTTTGCGCCAATTGACCGACCGATCGCTCGACCACATCGGCGCGCACTGCTCGAAGTTGCGATGGCTGCAAATTGAGACGCGCGCGCCGATGACGGCAGGCGCCTTTCGCCGTCTGGTCGACTGCATCGTCGCTGCGCCCGAATGGCGAGCGGACATGGATCGTCTCAAGATAAAAGCAACCATCAGCGGTGTCGACATGTTTGAGCAAGCTGCTTTTTAGCAGCGATGACCCGAGACGACGATGGTCGGTTGGCCGCTATCTGTGTCGACGTTCAGGCTTCGGTATACTAGGGAGGGAGGCTGTAATATGCTGAGACAAATAAAACACGATCATACTGTCAAATTTCATATGTCCCGATCAACAATTGACAATCAGAGGAAACCGTCACTTTGCACCTGCTTTTGAACCAAAAATGCTTGAACCAAATATATTCGAATACCCTCGACGTCACGAGGTAGCCCCGTCGGCAGAAATGAGTTTCGGGACAAAAAATTTTCCTCAAAATTTTTAACCTCAACCTCAAAGATCACAAAAATTCGAAAAACTGTAAAGTAACCAGAAACAATGCGCAGTGACTTTCTAGACGTTTCCCTACATTCTGCGCGGTGGTGCATGAAAATCTGTTAATTTACAGCGGTCTTAAGTGTGGGCCACGTTGCGTCAATTTTCTCTAATCCAGTCGCTATTCTGCGTCGATGTGGATACTCAACACTACTATAATACCTAATCGAACTGCTCCCATAACTCCCACTAGCCGCTCCCAGCCGCGAGTAATCGGTCCCGAACCGGACGCTCGAAAAAGATCGGAAAAGTTGCGTTAATTTACCCTATCGGTCAGTCGATGTACAGTTCGATAATACGAAAAATGTCAAAAAAGGTCACGCAGTCAAAATATTGTGTCGGCATGGTGCTGTACAGTTGCGATGCAAGTAGCCTTATAAGTAAAAAATTTTAGCTCACTCGGCTTTGTACACGATGAGGTATAAGCAGTCAAAGTCAGCTAACACGTAAAAAACGAACAATCGCCTGCAAACGAACAAGCACAACCCAAAAGTAGTTGAATAAGTTTTCAAAATTTTATTTTTAAAAACAGCCAAATAGGTATATTTTTAAAATTCATTAAAAAATTCTTGAAAGTGCAACGGCTGGGACAAACTCATACAAAGATTTTCACGAGCTTTATGTACCATGCAATCAGTAAAATTGTGAAAATCCAAAAGTGTCCTTGAGTGTCAGTGTCGGCATCGAAAATCCACGGGATCGGTCCAAAGTAGGACTTTGTGAATTTTGATTAAATTGAGATCAATTGTCGCATCATATACAGTGGCGTTAGCCAGTCTAGCCATCGGGCTAATGAGGGTAAAGCCCAGTTGAAAGACGGCTGGCACTAACATAATCTCTCTTACAATTATACTAATTATATAACTGTCATATGATAGAAATATATTAATAATAAATATCCTATCAATATACTAATAAATATTACTAGCCCGATCACCAATGGTTTGGGTTATTTTTTCGATTTTCTGATCAGAATATAGGGTAAAGAATCTCGCTGGGTACACTTGGACAGCGAATATAGGGTTCATCGATTCTTGATGAAGGTGATGCCGTTCAACTACTTTTCGATGCAGATCACTGTAGACCAGCGATTTTTCGATGTAGATCATTGCGAATCAACGATTCTTTGATGCAGGGCACTGCGGTTCAACAGTTCAGAAATAGGCGGTTCAGCGACAAATCAGCTTGTTGCTCAAACTCAGTGTGGTAGCTCCTGCCGTCAGTTCAAGGCTATCTAGCTCAGGGCGTGGGGCCATACAGACTTTCCAGCTAGAGCC
>JAQGBB010001755.1:0-12543 GCA_034691745.1 Prismatolaimus dolichurus | reverse complement strand
AAAAATTGCCAAAATTTTGCCTCGCTCACTCCGCTTGACTAAATTAATGAGAATGCACTCTTCATTTTCGCGCAAAATTTTCCCAAAGTTTTTGTCGCCGAAACGGTCCAAAATTGTAGCACTCGACGAGAAGTTCAAACCACCCTCGGTTTTGCTCTCCATGTTTCAACGAATTCCTCCTCGGTCCCATTCTTGGCCAGGAAAGCCGCGTTTGGAATCGTGGCCAAGTGGCCTCTCGTTCCACTTGACGCCCTGCCCTTGCAGGTCCCGTTGCAGATGTCAAAGTTTTTTGCTGCAGCAAAACATCGCATGGTGCCCCCGAAACCACAGGCATAACAGCTGATACATTTCCTACAATATCTTCATACGTACTGTACTTGTCCATCTGTGCATAGCACTTACCATAGCCGTGCGCAAATGCGGAGCCGAACTCGAAGCGAAGATCAACTGTGCCGCATTGGTAACATGTTCAAGAATCGCCGCGACAGTAAATTGGCCATCGCCAGCCTGCACTGCCGCCATCCGCCGTTTGGCCATCAATTCCATGCGCATCGATTCCACCACAGCCTCCTACAAACCCACAACTACTCCCTGTATGTACAGTCAGTAGTGCCCCGCACAACGACATACATCTCCACCTAACTACACAGCAATCTACATGCCCTCCCGATGTAGTACCTTAAACAAGGGATATTTCGCTTCGACGTCAAGATCGTTGTAGGTGTTTTTTAGTAACTCATTCAAACTGCCACCCTCGACGCCACTATCAACCACATGTGTCTTCGTCACAAACTTATAGAACGGAAGAAGACCGTAAGCGGACGGCAGCAAGGGCATACGCCATGCCCTTCTCGGCGTGTACAATGGTTTGAACCAAGGTCTATCAAGCACAAGCAAAAAATCATCCTTCTTCCGTCGCGAATTCCACACTTGTCTTACATGCATAGTTCTGTATAGGGTTGGCAAATCCCCGGGGATTTTGTCGCCGTCCCCCAATCCCCAGGGGATCCCCCAAAACCCCCCCGCCTATCTCGCACATAAAAAATTTTTAAAATTAAAAAAAAAAAAATTTTTTTAATTGTAGAAAATGAAATTTTTTAGTCGTAAAATTTTTTTCGTTGCCAAATCCCCGGGGATTTTTTCCAATCCCCCATCCCCGGGGGGATGCCAACCCTATTCTGTAACTGCACATCTGCTAGATGCCCGCAAACGCACGTTGGGTATGCAAACTCCCACCCGATTTTGCCCCTCCCCCCTGTTGAAAAATTTAGAATCAACGTGCTTGTAAAAAAAAGAAATTCAAACAGAGTTTTCCCTCCAAGAATCTATTACACTGTACAGTACACACCGATGCCAACGACGTTCTTTAGTCGTCCAATCGCGTTCGAACGGATTAACAGCAGCGATTTTTTCATCCACCGTCGGCAGAGTTCGAATTATTGCTGCCGCTTGCTATTAAAGGATACACAAAACACTTGTGAGCACGACAGTCAATGTATTTTACCTCCGCTACGGCACCTCCCCATTCATAGACAGTAGAAATAGAAAAACCCAAAACCGCCTTTGCATTCGACTGCTCACCTCGCGGACATACTGTCGTCGTTCAACCCCAGTGTAACTCTCCGGGGGCACAATTGGGGGATACCGAGGTTGGTCATCAAAAAACTCGCTCGCTGCATCGTCGTCGGCCGCCTTCGCAAGCGGTTTCTTCGTCGAAGCACCAGTAGCAGACTGAGTGACTTTAATTGGAACAGAGTCAGCCGCAGGGGCGACTGCCGACGCAGACGAAGATACACGCAGGGACCGAGCACATCGTCGGAGTCGCTGTAAGGTGAATCGCCTACAAATTGACGAGTCACTCAGCTGACGCCAGTCTCGTCCAGCGTGAGAACGCAGTAGGTGTACAAACATTCGACTACATTCAGTTCTCAGAACGACACTGAACACTCAGACAGTACTGGACGTGTCGAAAACGCATCTCGTCCGTCCGCCTACCCGATAGAGCTATCATATCGTATCTAGTCCATACCTGCTTCCGACACCGCCTGCACCGAATATCGTCGCCATCGACTCGCCGTTAATTACCACGCGATCGTCGACCTACGCTTAGTTCCTCGTCGCTGGTACCTGTCTAAAATAAAACGCGCGAACTGCACAAGAACTCTTCGAAGAACCAAAGAAGGAAAGGCTAAACAATCTTTTTTCAAACAAAACAACCGCGACTGCCTGCCACTATTAAGAGCACCACCGCAGTTCGCGTCGGTTCATAGTTAAATTGACAAAAGCCCGTGTTTTCGAAACACCTTGATGGCAGTAAGACATCGGCTTATTTCGAATCAGTTGTTTGATTCCCACACCTCCCTTTGGAGGCGACGGGTCTCTCCCGGCCACGGCACTTGGCCGCACTAGCACCAGAAGAGGGATACGCCTGACCGAAAGCAAAACCTGTCAGGCCTTCCGGCTCACACAATCTCCACATAAGGCTGTGTCCGTCTAGTCACCGACGATACGCACTGCATCCTCACAGTCCACACATACTTAGCACTGTAATTCACCGTCGCAACAATCTACATGACGTCTTTCGTCAAACGGCATTTCGCATGCACATCAACGACATGCACGCCTAATTAAAACATGGTTCGTTCAGACTACCGCATCGACACCACAACATTTCCCCAAAACATCAGCGCTCCTCGCACCGCAAAACAAGCGCAAGAACTTTCTTGAAAACGCCTACATCAAGTTCGTCCAGTTCCTTCATCTCTTCGTAGAAGGGAACCGTCTTGAACAGTTTATTGGCTTAAAGCAGAAATAAAAACCCAGTTAAAATAACCCGTCCTTTTCAGCCTAATTTCATAAGAAGCCTACCACTCGCAACCCACGCGATATTCTTCCGCCCCACATCGTTCTCCAAACAAAGTGTATTCAACTGAAGAACAACGAAATCGAAAATACTCCCCGCCGAGACCTGAATGCCGTGTAGAACGATCGGTTCGGCAAGCAATTTAGCAGCCACTGAATCTGCATTCTCAAAATACATCACAAAAGTGGTAGAAAGGACGTAACATGTACAGTACGTCCACGTACTGCAGTGACACCAAAGCGCTCTCGCGCAATAGCAGCGGCGACAGCAAACGTAGAAAGTAGTGCATTGCCAGTATTTTGATCTTCAGTCCAAGGATACTTCAGATCAGGATCGACACGATTTAGAAGTACCGTATGGACATGAGTACGGTCGGTAAGAGATGAAGTGAAGGCTAAATTCGTCAACTCATCGACTGACAGATAATGCAAGTGAACAAACCAAATACAGTCATCATACAGTACGTGTATAGTACACACAATCTGTGTAAGCACATGCGTATAGAAAGAAAAGTTTTGTTACTTACGCGTTAGAATTTTTAACGACTCCGACCAATTTTAAGACCTGGTGGCAACCCTGACAACTTACGGGTTTCCACGACGTCAGCATCGATCTCCGAAGCACCCTGCATTGACTGACTTCCTCGTTCCCTCGTCAAGTCGATGGTAGCCTTGAGCGGAAAGATGTCAACGAGTTCTTCCTCCTCAGTGCGCCGGACTTCCTCCTGACCCGCGACGACAGGTACACGATTCGAACTCACCACACTCACGCAAGGTGTCTGTTCCAAAACAATAGCATCTGACTCTACAAAGTAAACAGCGGATGTGAACTTGAATACAACTATAGTTTAAAAACACACCACGAGTAATCGTCGTGCTAAATGTTCCTAGTCGCAGAGATCGTCTTGAACCAAGTTCACTATGGACAAGATCGGATGCGTAGCGAGTGCTCATGCCGAGTAGGTTCGCAAGGCGCAATAAATTGCTCAGAAGCAACTCGCTAAACAGGGGTCAAACCGTCTCATCGTATAGTTAAACACCGCACAAAAGATTGGTATCAACTGCTCAACTAGGGAAGGCATCCCGGGAGGGGGATGAATACCCCTGGGATAATCAGGATCATTCCGAAACAAAAATTATTGCGCTAGACGAAAAAGATTTGGGAAAAAATCGCATGTTTCGTTGGAAAAATTCGACTTTTCTTGGGCGAAAACCGGATTTTTGGCAAACCGGATTTTTCCGGCTAAAACCGTTGTTAGTAAAATAACAGTTTTTCTCCAGAAAACTAGTTTTTATCGACTATAAATTACCAAAATTGATAACTAAAAAACGCTTTTTTGCTCATTAAACTTTAAAATTTTCCATTTCCATTTCCTCCCGGATCATCCCCGTGCCTTCCCTCAGTTCAACCGAAAAGCCCACACTACTAGCTACAATCCCACAGACCACCCCGAATTCTAACGCCAAGAACCTACTTCTTTCTCGCTTGCGGAATTCCATAATAAGAAGGAAAAACCCAATGCGCCTTCTCAGGATCAAACCGCTTCGGCAATTTCTCATGTGCCGAGTCCCACTCCTGCGAGTGCATAATCGACCGCCGCACCAACTCCACATCGTCGTCAGTAAACTTCATTTTCGCAACCTCAAATGCAACCCTTCAATCAACAAAATAACACACCGACACTGCAAAGCTACTTTGTTCTTCACTCCTTCCGGAAGATCCGTTCTGAGAACGCATTTAGCCAAAACCAGTGCTTGTCGCAAACCTAAAACAGAAAACATCTATGCTTGCCACATTGTTCGACGCTAGCTGCTCACCATCAGACAAGGGTTCGGTTCCATCAAAACGATAACGAGGTCGGGGACTGTAATTTTCGAGTAAAACATTGCTCGACGAGGCGCACGGTGATTTCTTGCTCGCGAAGTCGGCAGTGTTCGGATCGTGCAACTCGATGCCCGCAGCCTAAGCGCGAAAGAACGCGAACTGTATACCAAGTACGTTATCTGTATGCGAACAGACAGACACACGTGTAGTACGTATACCTAGCTCTAGCTATTACATCATAAAATAGCACTCCTCACTTCATTCAACGGTCAGCAACCGGAACTCACTTTCAGCCAATGGGGAATCAGCGGCTGCGGTGCAACATTTCGGTCTAAATGTTCGCGATATATTCTCTTGAAGAAATGCGTGTTCAACTTGCCGAACTGCTTCAGAGGTCGATACTTGTACCACGGCATCGTACTGCTTGGCACGACTGCCTCGATGCCTAGGCACAGTACGCAGAGTCCGTAGCAGAGCCCACAACAGAATATCTAAAGGGTGGACTCCTCTCCTCTCTGCTCATACAATATAACGCGCCTCCTGACCTCGACGAGGTAGGAACGAGTGTTACGTACCAATGCAAAGACTAGATCGGCATCAACGACTATGCAACTGTTGCACGCTTTGCGCACGGCACACCAATAACAGTGAAATTTACAGATCACGCCAAACTAAGGGCACACGAGCAGCAGCTACACTAATAATTGCAGCAACCATGTGCCACGTGCTGCAATAAATATACTGCACATGCCACGCCGAGCTGGTGCGAGGGAGCCAAAAGACCAACATGTTCTGCAAAACCAGTACAAAACATTTTGAAGCCTTTTCTCCAAAAGATAAGCGCCCAGCTCGGCTGGTTGCAGCCGGCAGTGAACGTGATTCACACAGTACAATATCGTGCAGAATAAACGTAACCAACCCCTGCATCTATCTCGTCATCGAGGCAACAATGAAACATAAAAAGGAGAAGAGAAAACCTGATGCTTCTGGAACGTCTTACAATCAGCAACCACAAAAAGCACACACAAAAAACGAACACTTAGACCACAAACAGAACACTCGCTACGTAAAACAGTACGATTAAACAAGCCGTAAAAGCTGTTACAAAGGCAACAAGCGCGAAACGTAAAGACCGATCGAAAAAAAAGGAACGAAAAGCAACGCCACGAACGAGTGGTCCGTTTCTATGGTCACCAGACGCTGCTCGGTGGATGACGCAAATACAACACCAGCAAACTAGAGAACTAGTACGGCTGGTCCTTTAGCACAGTCATGTTGCCACATATAAAGGCGTAGTAAGGTCTTCGGGAAAAGGGCAAAAATTCAGCGTTTTGTAAAACCTGTTTCCGAAACGGTACCAGTTCGTAGAGCTGGAACCGGAGAGTGGAATTTACCATTTACCAAAGACCCAGCTACACTCTCGTGGCAAATGATGTACAACGAAATGATTTCGCAACGCAAAAGCCCAAAAGTGGCAATGAACGATCCCTGATGGTCCTGGTGTTCTCGCTCTCCTCTGGTAGAGGTGCGTACGGAAAGAGCGAGTATGAAAGAGATCCATAAAGTTAACGATCATCGGAAAGCTGACATGCAACCGATGCGGCAGTGTGAAGACGAAAAAGTGTTGCTGAAAAAGGCAACATGAAAAACGCAAGTGGAATTGCACGCGCAGCACAGCCACCAACGATGAGTGATATCAACTATCCTGCAATTATGTAGATGACAAAGGCGGCTCATAGTTAAACGGCAGTCATCAGTGAGAGTGAACCAGAGGGCGGCCTGCGCTGGAGCACAAATGCCCGGACTAAGCACGCATGTACGCAAAACGTTCGGTGGAAACAGTTTTTCGATTTCTGTCTTTTAAACAGAAAGCACAATAAGAAATCGGGATATTTCGGCCGAACGTTAATACACATCACATAGTTAATCAGTCGCATTTATGCTAACGCTGTACAATTATAGGAAAGTGACAGAACATACACAACGGGCACGCATCCTTCGCCAGAACTGGAGTCACGCTGTGTCAAGCTGCCGCTGATCGAGTGTGCAGACGAAATGAAAATGAAATTCTGCAAATTTTAGCTCAGCTTTTGACAGCCAGCAACGAAAAAATGCCGCATCCCGCAGGGCAAAAATTGCGGGATCCCGCCCAAAATTTGCGAAGCCTGCAAAATTTGTTGGACTTCGAAAAAAAATCTAATATGAGGGATGCTGAACAATCCGAGAGATAACGCAAAATCTGCGGAATTCCGCAAAAAAACCCTTAAAATTTCGGGCGTATTTTATGCAAGTTTATCACATTTTTTGGGGAAGAACGTCGCGCCGGAAAACTTGCGACATCCCGCAAGGAAAAATGCCAGCTTCAGCCAAAATTAGTTCATCGCCCATCTCTATGCAGCGTTCTCCTGACCAGGTCAGATCAGTCGATCACCAAATCGGTGTATACATACATGTGTCATTTCGATACAGTGGCTAGCTAACCGCCTAAAATCTAAACTCCTATGAACAACGAAAAAAAGACAGCACGCATCGCGTTTCTACAACGGGCTTCAGGGCGCCTCTAAGTCTACAACGACCACCGTGTGCACGATATCCTGAGTAGTGATGCGTGCTACAGCAAACGAAGCGAAACCGACTAGGAAGAATGACAGTGACGTCAGTCATGATGCCGACGAGACAAGCAAGAGAGACAAGTGGATCGACAAAGCCGGTAGTGCATCCTGCATGATAGCAAACAAACGTTCGGAGACATTTTGAGGCTACGATTAAATAATTGTCCCCACCCCTTCCGTTGGCAAGTTGCCAATACTGTCCGCTAACTTTTATTGACTGAAGGGATAAGGGGGGAATAAAGTGGGTAATAAAAGGAATAGGTGAGGACAATGAGATAATCCCCCGTCTGACCAGTTAGTTATCCTTTTTCCGCGCTGCGCGCTCCACTGCAGGATGCACAAACCGCGCTAACACTCAAGAGAAACAAAAGATACTTTAAGACAGCGTCGTTCCGCAGAATAAAAAACCAGCGAGCCAGCAAGAAACAATCAAACGCCCAGAGGCGCCAGCAAAGCAAAAATCATCCTTCAGCCATGTTAAACAGTCAGCCAGTCTTCCTTGCTAATTGTACGCAGTTCACTATTGTACTTTCAGGCGGATGCAACAAAGAAGCCGACTGACGAACAAAGAGACGAAACTACGTTGAACACGACCAGCAACTTCACTGTGCAAACGCTCATTGAATATGCATGCATCACTCAAGTTACACAGCCAAAGTTTTCCATCCATAGACTGCAACGGTAACTTGCGACGCTCAACGACCGGCGGGAGGGAGACTAGGACCTCACGCGTCAACTTGCCCATCACATATCATCGTCGTCGCCGCCGTCAGTCGACACATTGCTGTTCTTCGCCCGCTTCATCGACGGCGAACTCGCCGCCATAACTCTCCGCCGCGACGGCGGTGACTTACTGCAACTGCGCAACCGGCGTTGCCGATCGGCCGATCGCATAACACGACTCGACGGCGGTTTTCCGTCAATACTCGTGTCTTGCGTCGCATTACTCAGAAAGAAATCGCCGGCACCGCTCTTGCGAATTTTCAACGGAGAAACAAACAGTCGCCGTTTATGCCCTGTACTCGAGCGCGAATCTGGCCAAAAACATTTCCAATCGAGACCTTACATACAAAGCGCTGGCAAGTCCAATATACCTCCAAATCCCGCATCTTCAACCGAGACCGCATCACTTGCATCCTTCATTCGAGCTTTCTTACACGGTGTCAGTCCGACTTCTTCGTCCGATTCACCCACGATCTTCGCTCCAACATCCTCCGGTGCATCCTCACTGGCGTCGAGTAAGGCAAGAAGTTGATTTCTCTTTCGCCTCATATACTCCGACCGAGGCATCTGCTTCCGATGCGGTGTCTCCTTCACACTTTTCGTCTTCAAACGACAGTCGCGCGGAGCTTTAAGGTTTCCAGTAACTTTCGGAACTCTTCCTGCATGGCGACAATAGAAAAGGTCATCAAGTGCATGCCAGAAATCAGCATACAATACGTACTGTACATACGTGGGTTTGGACCCCCAGTGGAGTTGGGTAGAAACCGAGCACTCTCGACACCCTGACGTTGACGACGACGGACATCAGCAGACGCTGCAACGGGCTTGCGCGGACTACGTCGTAGACGTTCTGACAGCTGAGCATCACTAGCGCTCACTCGACGAGGACGAACCGCTTTGGTGTTTAGAGCCCGTCGTGGAGACAAGGACGGACCTGCTCGTGTTTGTGGGAGTAAAATCTGACGATGTGCGACCGTTGACGATCCTTTTATCAATTTCGACCTAGTCAAACTGCTGACTAGCTTTCTCCTTCAACAACAAGGAATGAAGAAACATTAACGCACGTCTGTTCGCACGAAGAGTGTAGACTTGCAAACTGGTCAACTACTTTCCTCCCTGTCTGGACGAACAGCAATGCTCACCGAGAACACGGCATCCTTCGCGCCGTTAACGTCGTCGATGCACGAGTCTCAAACATGTTCGAAGCAGTGCCTCTATCGCGAAGCGACGGTTCATTCCGACCATCATCGTAGTCAGGATAAATCGCCTGAACTCCCGCCGTTGCACTATTGGTAAGCTTGCTCGGCGAAAAGACGTCGTCCGCATTGGCAGCTCTGAGAAGTTCGCACTCCCGTTCGAGTTCGAGCGGCACCGGTTGTGCGAGCAGGGAGTAAATCACAGTCAGAACGTTTGGCTTCTCGTCGACAAACCTAAAAATTGCAAACTCGTTCCCAACACTGACTCGGTCGACATAAAAAACGGTCTTCGTCCACGCCACAAGTTGACTAGACTGTAAGAGCCGCAAGCTTGACCCTTTTGCACCGCCCCCGAAAGCGTCCTTTTCGCCAGTAACAGTGTCAGAACGCAAGGAGCAGAAGAATTAGCTCGCGCAAGCTCAGCGAAGGAATACACAACCTACCAATCAACAAGCTCTTCCAACAAGCTTCGCATGGCGCTAACATCACCGAGCACAAAGCACACCTCTTGGAGCAGATCGAGGACCTAGAGAAAATAGTCTTATATATAATATTTACCAGGCCCAACATCGGTCCACAGGGGCGGCCCCCTGCGGTTAAAGTGTGCTCGCCCCGCGCAACTACCTTTTCTACCCACTGCAAATAGACTACTATAGAGACGCATACCGTCTGCACAGATTCTTCGGCAACTTCAGTCACCAGCGAAGGTTCAGTACAGCAGAAGAGGGCGACAAAAGCTTGAAACTTCAACCTGAACAAAAGCGCTCAATAAGTTTTTATGATCGTTTAAATTGCAAATTCTGTCCCTCGCAGCCCACGTCCGTAATTTACATGCAAGACGTACGACCCGTATACACGAGTAGCAACACCCAGTCTGAGTGCTACTGAAAGAGCGGTCGCGTAGATATTCACTACTCGAATATGCTTAGGAGTGGTGTAGCTCCTTTGTATCCCGGGTGGTCTGAAAGGCGCAACTGAAAAAAGTTGAAATAAGGTACCGCACTGAGAGTGAGGAAAAAATAATTCCGCGCAACCCAAAAGTGAACCCTCCATTGCCCGTGTAAATGGGCGTGGCCTACACCACTCCCATTAGTGATAGCGATTGTCTCAAACTTTTTCATTTGTCCTGTCTTTTGAGGTCCCAAAAAGTTTGTCGTCTTTGGGCCCCGAGACAGAGGGTTTGTCTTGTCAACAAAACTCGCTAATTAGCGATTAAGTCTGCCTCACGCCTCATTGGCAACCTGCCAACGCAGCTCCTAAAGCGTCAAGCCTATGCCGCTTACACATGCAAACATTTAATAATACCACACGTACACTTCCATCTTGGCCGCCGCCGTGCGTGCCACCACCCCATGCTTGTCGAGCCACTCGACCAACGGTCGCTGTTTCGCACTGCCTCTCTGTGTCACCGCCGAGGGTGAAGGCAACAAGAGGACATAACGTTCAAGAAATTGCACAACACTCGCTTCGACCGACTCGTCCCACGTCTCCGACTGGAAATATCTCCGTAAAGACTCAACGACGGCGAGATATGTCGATAAACCATGTATCGGACCACCACCGCCATTAGCTGCGCGAATAGAGTCGAACAATGATGCTGCCAAGTCGGCCCCACCCCCCTGAGGCGAACGGAGAGATGTAGCGGTCACATCGTGCAATGTGTCGCGTCGAGAGCTGTCTGAAATAGCACCAATTGGTCCATCGAATCGGTTGACCACCTTCTTCTTTTGCATATACATGTAGTACTTCAAAACAGAGCCTGTCGAAGCACGCACTTTCAGTTCTGTCATGCTTACCCAAATCGAAGACAACCATTCTCTTTCGTACAGCATCGACACGTCTTTTCCTCATCAGTTTTCTCCGCTGCAACGCAAACTGTTTGGTCCGATTCTCGTTTGTTTTCCCCGCAATGAGCCCAACATTCTCCGTCGTTGCCGATGCATCAGCTTTACTCGCATGCGCGTTCCCACATCGACACATGCCTTTGCTCGTACTCGACATCGAGAACGACGAATTTCGAACAAGAAGTTTCGTGCGTTCACAAAAGTTTTCACTCTCCACGAATGCTGCTGCAACGGGCATCGGTGCTAGTGGGAGTGGAGATGCTGCAAGTTCACCGCCACACTTCGTACAAAGAGAGGGAGAAAAGGGAGATGACGCTGAGGATGAGTTTCGCCGTCGATGGAGTCTTCCAGCACCGACTGGGACTAACGACTGATCTGGAGTCGTCGATGGTCGTAGCACTCGGACCTTTATTGGAACATGCAAAAAGGAAGTTACTAGAAGCTCGTTAAGGAATGAACAGGCATTTTTCGTGTGTGCACGCTCGTACACATGTATTGTAGTTTGTGGTGTACCCACCTTCTCTGCGTAGATTTGCTCGAGCTTGCTTAACAGCTGCGCTTCTTCAACCGTCGGTTCAATCAGTCCGTTTAAGCGTGTGAGCCTACATAAATACACGCGGTTTGGTGACGCGACGCGACTGCTTACTTACAAGAAGTGTCTAGTTAGTTGTATACATATATATCTTATGTTTTATACAGTACTAGGACTGCGGTATACTACGTCACGTTCGAGAAACAACTAGATGCAATACATTTTAGAACACCCGTAATTATACGTCGATATTATTAGGTCGTATACAATACATACGTACTCCGCTTTCTGACGGCTAACAAACGCGCAGATTCTATCACTCGAAGCATCGACTGAAATCGCTGGGTTGAATTCGCGGCGTGGAACTACGCATTGCTGCTTCCCGTTCCCACAAGCGTAGTTCCGCATAAAGTGACCAACCGTCTTCTCAATGAACGCGTCCACCATTGTATCGTTTCGATCCAAATCGCGCCTTGATTGAGACTTGCCTCGCAATGCACCGCTATCGATAACGCGGAACGCCACCTAACCACGTCTTTTGTTGACGCGTTTTTGCCATCGGCTCCGAGCCAGCCACTTGACAGTGAGAGATATTCTACGAATAAAAAGAATGAACTTAGCTTCGCGAAAAAGTGCGAAAAGTGAAAAGAGATGAAGATGATTGATACGAAGCAACAGCCATAATTTCAACGTCTCTTTAGAAATGAGTCTGATACAACAGCACATAGAACGAGTGAAATGCACAGACAAATAGGTCACGAATGCTACAACAATAGTGTTATCCAGTCCTACTCTGGGACGCAGCGCTTGGGAACAGCTCCTCTTGACATGTATGCAGGGAAAACATGCATAAGGTAAAACTGTGGTTATAGACCTGCTTGCTATCAATATATGTTTACGAAAAAAGTTTTGAAGAGAAAGAACGAAAAAGCAGCATCGATGCAATCCA
>JAQGBB010001754.1:0-12544 GCA_034691745.1 Prismatolaimus dolichurus | reverse complement strand
TTGTTCCAGCGCGTTCCAGAACATGTTCTAGAAAGGCATCCTACCATTTGTTATAAACAATTGACGCGTTTTTACCGAATTGTCTTTTGCAGCAAAATGCACTGTGTAAAAGAGCACGTTTTGGCGTTAAAAATAAAACCCGGGAGTTTAGCGTTTCAGCTGTCAGAATAAATAGATGCCACGGGTCTCTCTCGCGTGTGCTTTTTTGCTGGTAGACAGGATGTACTTCAGCGATTCGCCGGTCCGTTTGTTTGTCAACGGGCGGGATGCACTCCCGGCTTTGCAGGTCCCCTTGTACGCGTCTTCCACAACAAGAGACGTCCGGCCAAATGTGGTAGACAGGGGGGTCGGTATTTGCTGTCTTGTTTATAGAAATCGTGCAATATTCGCACTTTTTGATATGCTGCACCCTAGGAATGTTGCATCGTAGGAATTGTTTCTTTCCAAACCTTTTTCTCGTGTCGCTTTGCCTCAGCTCGTCGGAGAAGTATCTGCTGGAGCCAGGTAGGAATGGGTTTTCCGTAGATGCCTCGCCTCTCGACGTAGATGATAAGTCCGGACGAGACGATCGATAAGCTCAGTATCATTACCATGCACGAGTAATAGATCCCTATAAAAAGGACAGTTTACAAGTCTGCTTCAGACGACCAAAATGCACAATCTCGAACTTTTTATCCGAAGGCTACTTGAAAGTAATAAAAAAATGCGACAATCGTTTTTTACGCGATCTGGTTTAACTTGCCGATCAGTGGCACAACGTCGGTAGTTCGCGGAAGCTTGTCGGCAGTGCCTAGCTGCAAGATGAACATCGAGAGGACAGCGGTGATGCCCATTTGAACTTTCTCTTGATGGAGAGCGGCGCCTGAAAAGTAAAAAACGTGATTGAAGTAATCCGGTGGTCTCTGAGCGAGGATGAAACCTGAAGATGGAAGGTGAAGACCGATGACCGCCGTTAGCGTAATGATAAGCGTGGGAACGACGAGGTTGGTAAGATAGTAGAACGGCTTGCGCTTGATACGAAGATGGTAGGCGATGCTCGGAAACCAGCCGTAGGTAAAGTACTTGCGATTTCGTGTCACCTTGACACTAACGAGTTCCCACTCGACGTTCGGCAAGAACACTGACAAGTCCAAGGCGAGATCATTTTCCTGAAGCAGCGTGATAATTTGGAGGTACGTATTTCGACTTGTATCCGCAGTTTAGCTTTGTCACCCCAATCCCTTCTTGCCCCATCCCATGCCCCTTCCCTTGCCACCCCTCGCTCACCCCATCTCTTCCCCACCCCCTTGCCCCCTCCCCCAAGTCAGCTTCTACGGTTACCCTGATAGGATTTAGAAAAAGTAAATTTTAACTTATTTTTGGATGTTTTTTGAAAAATTGTAAAATTTTTCCCAAACATAACCAATTTTTCAGGCAAAATTTTTTTGTAAATTTTTGAAGTCAGTTTTTTATCCTACGTGTTTTTGCATCCTACCTGGAGCGCGCAGCGCGTAAGCAAAAGCAGCAGCGTGTTCTCTAACACTACGCTTTCAAGATGTCAAAACTTTTGAAAGTTGTAAAATAAATTTTGAAATTGAAAAAATTAATATGTAAATACAACGTTTTACGGATCCCTTTCGTGATTAAAATACGTTATTATTCAACTTACCCTTGGATAGAGATCCATCATGCGATCGTCGAGGTACCAATTGACAAGCTCCATCTCGCAGCTCCTACGTTAAAATGTGCGTTTAAAGAAAGCATATCAGAGATCCAGGAGTGACTTACTGTTCGTCAAAGGGAAAATACTTTACGTCGATTGTGCAAGGAAAACTGAACGAGAAGTACTGACCCCAGAGGGTCTCGCCCGTTGAATCTACCTTAACGTAGCAATCTTTGCAATCCCTTGCCGTGCTCTCTTCTTGACTACAAATGAAAAATTCCACAGGAAGAAAGCAATGCTTGAACAATTTCAAAAAACAATAAAAATACTTTTAGCACTTACCAATTTGGTGATAACTTTATAATGAAAAAAGTTAAAACTAAATTTTAAAATTAAAAATTAAAATTCAGTTTTATAACGAAACAAGTCGGATGTACCAATCCTCGAGGGCCACTGACGCAGTGGACCTAACTCTGGAATTTTTCTCACCGAAGTTTTTGGCATCAAGGTTTCAGATCCGCAAGGCGCGAGTAATAAAGCAGGCCGTGGTAAACAACCGCGAACAAATTTTCAGCGAAATGCGTTGAGGCAATCCAAAGTTATAGTAAAACACTTCGCAGATTTTTCCCATTGATCGTTTTGAAATTACAATAAATGAAATCAATGAAAATTACCTTTTTTTACAAAGAAGCCTTCCATAAAAGACTTCCGACTAAAAATTTGAATTTTTGGACCCCCTTCTCCCAAGCTTGTCTAGACATTTATGTGCTGAACATAAAAATGTTCTCAAAAAATTTGAACTCCGAAGCCTCCATCCCCTCCCCAGCTCTTGACGTCTTTTATGCACGCCCCCCAAACCCCGAAAAGCCCAAATTCTACGCAGACGCTTCTGTGCGTCAACTTTTCTTGCGCCGTCTTATAAAAAGTCCATGTTTTTCCACGGAGGGCTCTTCCATAAATGACGTCAGTGTAAATGAAAACCGGAAAAACCAGTTTTCCTTACAACTCGCGTCACGTACGACACGAAAACACAACATGTCCAAACAAAATTTTTCCACCAAATTTTTTTCTTTGGTTCCCCAAGCTGAAAGGGCATCCTTTCATAACAAAAATTACCCCTGGTTCCCCAAACATCCTCCGAAGCCCCTATAAGAATTTGAATTTAAGTTTTCCCCAATCTATCTGCCCAAAAAAATTCAGCCCGCCATCCCTCTTATTTCAAAAGTTACGGTGCCGGTGACACACACACATACACACACAAACAGAGACACGACCCACGACAGTAGGGTCACTGACGTGCGTCAGTGGCTCTAAAAAACTAGAGTCTATTTACCTGTAGTAGATATCGATGGATGGCAACCACAGTTGCGATGCAGGGATCACCAGATGCGTTATGTTCATGTGGTCCTCTGGATGCCACTGAAAGGTCGGGTCAATCCAACGAATATCGAGCCACCCGCTGAACCGAATGTTGCTCTTTGCTTCGCTCTGGATCAGAAGTCGCAAATTTTAGTCAAAAACCGAGTTGCATCTTCGTGAAAAAGTCGACAGCGCCCTTTCCTACTCACGACTTGTAAAATTTCATACGGCCACATCGTAATCGTGACGTTCACGGGTCTGCCGGACTTTTTGGTGGGCACTTGGAATCGATCGTAGAATCTAAGCAAGGTTCGTTTGAGCCTGCGGCGTTCGTCGTATTCATCTCCTAAAATAAAAATATAAGAGGACATATTGAAAATACGATCAAATTTTGTTTGCCCACTAGGCTCCATAATTCCAATGCAAATTTTTCAGTAGCACTTGTCAAAATGTAAAATCCAGCATATCAGAATTCTCCCGGCACTCACGCCCTTCAGGAAATAAACAAAACTATTCACGGCTTACCGGTAGTATTGGTCTGAGATAAACTCACTCCAATCAGCATCAGAAGTTGTAGAAACATCGATACGAACTGCATTATTTCGAGCTTCCGGCGACCGCCGGTCGGTCTAACAAGAAAATAAGTAAGGATGACCTCGCCTCAGGCATATGGGCACAAAACGGTTTTAGCACACGATTGTTATTGTTAGGTTTTAATGGCAAAAAGATCCCCCAAAATGAAGGCTAAAACCGAAAATTTTAAGCAAAGGGTCAAAATCTGAACAATTTCGGTATCAAATTTTAAAATTTTTCGAGAAAGTTGTCAAAAGTATAAATTTTTCTTCAGATTGGCAAAGGAGCACATCTTCGACCAATCCAGGGATCCCGCTCGATGCCGTGCTGCCCTCACGGCTGAGCTTTTCTATCTCGTGACTCAGGCGACCGCAAAGTGAAAAAAGCGGACCGGCGAATCGCTGAAGTACATCCTGCCTATCAGCAAAAAAGCACATGCGAGAGAGACCCGTGGCATCTACTTATTCTGACAGCTGAAACGCTAAACTCCCGGGTTTTAGTTTTAACGCCAAAACGTGCTCTTTTACACAGTGCATTTTGCTGTAAAAACGACAATTAGGTAAAACGCGTCAATTGTTTGTAACAAATGATAGGATGCCTTTCTAGAACATGCTCTGAAGCGCTCTGGAACACTCTGGAACAGTTTCGGACACAGTCTACTCGGTTACTCTGAACGTCCGCTAACTTTCGATTTTTGCGAGGGGAATATAGCTTTCTTTTGCTTGCGCCCTGCGCGCTCTAGGCAGGATGCAGCAAGAGCACCAATTTTGAAACTTGCGAAAGCTTGCAACTCTGGTCAGCATCTATCCGTATCAAATATCTCACTCGCGTGCGACAACGCAGCGGATAGCAAAGTGTGTTTATCCCGGAATCGACACCGTACGCGCCGACGCGGGAGGCATGAAAGCTTCGGAGGTCGTCGAGAAGCAGGAGTAGCGGAAACCACTCGTCCGGTTGAAAATCCGGATGCACTGGCTAGGCGTTGGTGCATAATATCCGGGCGCGGAATGGCGCCTCACGTGCGAAACTTCGCAATCCGACCGTGTGCGGAATGTGGACACGGATCGAGACAACTGAGCTTCGTCGTGCTGAACGTAATTACCACGACTCAGTGCGGCGAATCTGCTGAGACACCAACGCGATTGTGTGAGAAGTTGAGAGGATTTGGTGTGAAAAATAAGCTAGCTAAAAGCAACATGATAGCTGTCTAGTGTGCGAGAACTGACGTTCAAAAATAGTTTTAACGTGACGTCACACATGATTATCTAATTGAAATTGCAAAAAATACACGCACGCAAAAACGTTTAATTAAATTCGGCTGCGAAGCGGCCAGGCCTCTTCAACCTTTTGCAAAAGGAGTAAAAAATTTTTCACCGAAGGTCGCCAGGGGCCAAAGATACCCCATACATAACTTTGAATTTGCGAGCGGAGCGAGCGAAATTATAGCCTTTTTTCCTAAATTAAGTAAGTGAAAAAATGTCGCAAGCGTAGCGAGGCCAAAAATTTTTTTAGATTTTTCCAAAATTGCTGAAAATTAGTGTCTTTTTAATAATCAAAAGCTGTTCTGGGGCAATATTGACGGGACTCTTCGGGGCCAAGCGGAAGGCCGCTCGGTGCGACATTTGGCCTCCGGGACAAAGGTTGAAGAGACCTGAACTAAGCGATCTTCTGGTCTTCAAACGACAAGCGTCGTCGCCCCGATGAGAACCTTATCGCCGCTGACGGCGCTCCAGCTGAGACAGCCGCACAGCGTAAGCTCAAACGTATCCTGATCGCTCTCGCACTCTGCGTCTTCGCACGTTCGATCCACGCGAACGATTCTTCGGCAAAAAATCGGCCCTCCAATATCCTCCGGTCGAGGTCGGTAGGTCTTGGAAGCGTCGCCGATCAGGCACGCATTCGGAAGGAACTTCTTTTCCTCGTCAACCCTACACCTCGTCCTCGGCACCACATGATAGGTATGGCCCGCCATGTTCTTCTTGGTCACGTGAGCGTCGCCCCAGCCAATGAGGACGCAGTGGTCGCCATTGCGGAACGACTTCTTCACCGTTCCGTACAATCGATGAAAAACTCTGACCAGATGGACACTCTCGTTGGGAAAAGTGATGATCACTTTTTCGGAGACCCCCCGAACGTCATCCTTCGGCTCGTCCTTCCACATGTCGACGATGAGGGGTTCGATGTCGTTCGCGGCCGTGATATCGATCGAAACGGTCCTCGCCTCGGGCGATGATTCGATTCGCACCTGGCGTTCATTTTCATCGAAATTACCGATTTCCCGCTGCGCGCACGACGCCGAGATGCTCCCGTCGAACGACCACATGTGGTCACGTGCCGGGATAAGCTTTACGTTCTTCGTGCGGTCCGTGCCGTCCGGATTCGCGGCGACGAAGCAGCGCATGCTCGCGAATATGGCGTGCTCGTCGGCGAGCGCGACGGGTACGCCCGAGCAGACCTTGATTTCGGGCTCATCGCGACGGCGGATGCGCAGTTTGCAGGAGTGCTCGAAGAGGCGATTTTTGTCGTAGACGAAACGATTTCCGGCGATTTCGC
This sequence comes from Prismatolaimus dolichurus, assembly GCA_034691745.1. Classification (NCBI taxonomy): domain Eukaryota; kingdom Metazoa; phylum Nematoda; class Enoplea; order Triplonchida; family Prismatolaimidae; genus Prismatolaimus; species Prismatolaimus dolichurus. The sequence goes on along the minus strand of JAQGBB010001754.1, from coordinate 6,417 downwards.
ACGAGGCGAGCGAGAGGGCTGAAAGGGTGGAGAGAACGTAGAGCATTTTCTCTGTCGGCGGAGAATTTTCGCATGCCTTTTAATAGTGCGAATTTTTGATTAAAAAGACTAAAATGGCGATGGAGGCGTGGTGCACGTGGAAAACAGTGTACGAGGCTGTGTTGTTTCCGACGCTGTAGAAATAACGGTGGAGGTTTCGTGTCGGGACTTGATTTTACTACTGGAAACGAGTTTAGTTGAAAAATCAAACTAACACGACGTCAGCGATTGCAGGTAAGGATTTCAGTGTCGAAATACGTTAACCAGAAGTTTCGCTCGACGCTTTCCGAGTCCAATCGAATAAAAAACTCTTGTAAAGCCAAGAGATTACCGACATCTTATAGCGTAAAGCATCACTGCACTGCACGACGTCGTAAAAGCGATTGAAAGAAAAACCGAATTTTTTGCGGTAGATCGAAGAAAACAAGACGGACGTGGCGTACCGTAGGCCCACTTACACGTACGGAACGCCTCTGACTTACAGATATTCTTGTCAAAAATAGAAAAAGTAAAAAATCCTCACAGCGCAACTACCTTTTCACAGAAAACTGGCAGCTTTATTATTAGTAGAGCTACTAAGCTGTATGCAATACCTGCAAGGTTAAAGCTTGGAAACCAAGCAAGCAAGCAAGCCGCTTTAATACCAATGAAACATTTCGTCGACGGGTTTTGGCCGCTTCACTTTCTTCTCGCGCGCAGCTGCTGACGAGGAATCAACCCCAACTGTTGCCTTATACAGCAAAGTTTTACGCAAAGTAGTAACTTCAAACCGATCTCATGCCCCGAATATTGGACCCCAAATGTTCATCTTCGAACTTGCGAAAGCTGTGAAAGTAGGTGTTTACGGCAAAAAAACGAGTCTCAATCGGTTGTCTCTAGCTCGAAATCGACGTGTGACGGACAGACCGACACAGTGACAAAAGTCACCGCAATATGCCCAGTTACATGTAAAAACTTCAAAGCGTTTGAACGCAAATTACGGTCTTTGTCGTGGGTGGCGACAACTCATATCGAAACGTATCGACTTTTTCCAAAAGGTCGAGTCGAAGTTCGATTTAATTCGACACAATTCGATTCGCATGCTCCCTTTTGCTGTGTGGTGCCTTCTCCTGCACACAGCTTTCGGTCAAGCCTCAGCTTCCCCATTCCCGCCACCTCTACACATTCTTATACACAGGCACGCCCACACCAACACCAAGTTGATTCACGACCGATAAGTCCCGCACATCACATTCAGGTCGCTCATTCCATGTCTTACACAGGGTACAGTCACCCTACCATTTTTCGTGCAGAGCACGCACTGTTAAAAACAGACAATGGAATGATTGAAAGCCGAAGTGCCTCCTGCCTCTGACAAAGAAATACGAGCACAGAAGTTTTTGAAGCAAGAAAGAAAAAGGAAGCCACGATTTGTCCATACTGTATGCACTACGATTTTCCGCGCGATTTTGTAGGAAAAAAACTAAAAACAAAACAAATTTTTGTGCGGGGACTTCGCCCCTCGAACTCCATACCATTGGCAAGTTATCATCTATCATTGGCAAGTTGTCACCAACCATTGGCAGATTGGCAACTACGCCGCTAACCTTCGAATTATTGTTTTGACAGGATGCCTTTCTGGAACACTCTGGAACACTTTGGAACATGGTGCACCATGATCCTCTGAACGTCCGTTAACTTTCGACTTTTTGAGGAGAAGGAGGGTGGAGAGGGGGAGATCCAAACTGATCAGTTAGCTGTCATTTGTTGCGCGCTGTGCGCTCTAGGCAGGATTAAAAAACCTATTCCTTCAATAAACCGTGCAGTTTTACAGCCCTTGCAGCTTATCTAGGCACGAAATGTGCGCGTGAACTTTAAAAGTGCAACGGCGAAACGCGAAAGCGACAATACGGCATAAAAATTCCGCTCACACCTTCCATGATGCTTGTTGAGTGATGCGAAAGCTCCGAACGTTGGCTTTTTGCTTCTCAGCGACAAGCTGTAAAGTGCGCATGTGTTCAATTTATGGCCGACGAAAAGCGCGTTTCACGCCACATAAACTTGTTGATTTTCCCATACCCATCAAAAAGTTGCGATTTGTGGCTGTAAATCCTAGTGCTCGTAAATGAGCGAGGTGTTTTTGCCTTACAATCATCTGTGTGTAATTATTCTTTGCAGTTTGTGAATCGAAATATGTTCGAGACTTTTTTTCAAACTGGAGCGCTATCGTATGCTGTAAACGAGACGGACGTCACCCACTAATAGAACAAGGTAAATATGCCGTTTGCTGATGTTGAACGTGAACGCGATGCGATTTTGACAGCTTTGACAATTTTGGCAACAATTTTACAAAATTTTTTGTGCTGAAACTGAAAAGAGGAGACTAGTGCCGAGGATGTGCATACAGACTTGTTGTGTGTACACCAGAGTACAAAATTTTACACTTTTCCAGTGTTGCTGCAACACGTTAGTACGTATACGGACTGAACGTTTGCAGGTTTTCGATTCTTGACGCAGTGCTCTGGCTTTTTCTTTGCAACAAATGAGAATGTGAAAGAGGTTTTTTGGTTGAAAATTCGTCGGCTTTTTTTAGGCTCACTGACGAAGTCAGTAAACCTTATGCGGTGGGTCGTGTCGTCCGTCCGTCTGTCTGTACGTACGTATGTATGTGTGCACGATAGCGCTAGCAAAAAGCAAGCTAGCGAGCTGAAATTTCGCAGGTAGATACGTTGGCCCAAATGTAGGTCTAGCTTCGCAGATGGGCCATATCGGTCAATATTGCGGTGCCACAACCCAAAAGAAGACCCAACGTACGACCCCACTATTACACTGTAGCCCGTCGAAAATTTGAATTGCGCATGACTTGTCCATGAACGGCGCATTTTCGGTAATTTTGCATGACACGTGCATGACAAACGCGTGACAGGTGCATAAATTTGCAGTCTATACGTGGGTGTAATGCATAATTCGTGCACTCGCTTGTCATGCACGTTCATACAAAATTACCGAAAATGTGTTCTTCATGGACAAGTCGTGCGCCATTCATATTTTCGACGGGTTACAGTGTAGCATCAGCACGAAGTAAAGCAGTGGTTACTGGCATCCTCTTTGGTTGTTATCAATGGTGAACGATTGAGACTACGGCAGACTACGCATTTGTAGAGAGTATCACAATCTCGTAAAACAGTACCTTGCTATCGATAGTACGCGTTTTCAAAGTACATCTCTACCACTTCTGCATTTTTGTGTAGCCAGTATTCGGCGTTCTTTGTGAACTATCGACATCAAATTACGTTCAACACGGCGACTTTGAAATTGTGATACTCTCTATTGTCCTGCGCGATTTTCGCTGCAAGTGCTTATACAGAAATAATTCCAAAATTCCAACTAATACACTGGCATCTTGATTTGCGCTTCAGGTCTGCTGACGCACTTTGCATCAGTAGGCCTCGAGGATCCCTAAATTCGACTTGTTTTGTGCTCTTCTGTGTTTTTTCAGATGTCCGAACCGACTGCACCACCATCTCTCGCGGAGTTGCGCAAAAGGCGAAACAAGCTTAAAAGTGACCTCCAATCCCTCCTTCTCTCCGTCCAAAACCTCCAATCCCTCCGCGAGAAGCTTATCGCCGCGATGAGCACCGACGGCCGCCTCGACAAATTTAAGCAGAAATACATTCAGCTCATCGGCATGATCGAAGTTGACGTCGCTGACTTCGCTGACGTCTCCTACCATAGCACGCTCTGCATGACGCACAAGGAGACCGTCTGCCACCAGCACTGCTCGCTCAACTACAGCGAGACGAGCGACAACAACATCTTCAAGCACTGCCGCTGCATGGGCGCCGACGCGACCTGTCACATCTGCGGTTGTGGCTGGCAGCAGCACTTCCACGCGCGCAAGCTGCTCAAGAAGCGGAAGCTAACAATCGCGAAGCTATTAGCTGACCTGAAGGGCGACGTGGAGGTCAACGTCACGCCGACCTACGTTGACGACATGGCCACGATCAATCGATCGATCGCCGCGAAGGCGGCAGAAATTGGCGCGCTCTGCGCGAAGCAGAAGCTAATTAGCGCTCAGCTCGACGATAGCTTCGACGAGCTGAGCAACGTGGTGGAGGCGATTAGGGCGAATTCGCAAGAAAAAAGCGAGGAAATAATAAGCGAGATTGTGAGCGCGGTGAACGAGCTGGAGAGCCAAACAAAGGAGCAGAGCTTTGAGGTTGACAAGATAGAGGAACCGCCGAAGGATGAGCGGCCGGTCATTCCGCTGAGAAATTACTGTTCTACTTTTATGGCGTTGCTATTTCCCCTTACGCTTCCAGTGTTGGTTTTTGCCCTTCGGCAATTTTTCTATGAGTACGTGTCCGACGAGTAAGCGATTAGTTTCGAAGAATTACTGATGTAGCGTGGCTAACGATTATATTTCTTTATTAGCATTGTTCTAGCGTTAATAATTAGATTACGGTAGCGACTGGTCTCAAAGTAGGGGTTTGCAGTGGACCATCGCTTCACAGGGCCTTCAGCAATAATAAATTTTTTGGCAAAACTCTCAACAGACGCGAGCCTGCTTTTTTAGGAGCAGGGACACATGTGTCTCGTGCATGTGTTCTAGAAATGGATCATGGATTACGGTATCGTGGCAGATGACTATGGTCTTGTAGCACATAATATTGCGGCATACATAACACATTGTTATTGTATCTAACAGAAAGTTATAGCTATACAGTTTTCTCGTTTCAGCAAATGTGTCCTAAAACTCTAGGGTCACGCGCTCGGGTTTCGGGCTTTTCCCTTACACATGTGTCCCGAAAACAAAAGCCATGCGTTCGAGGGTTTTTAGGCCAGATCTACTTGAGGTCAGGGCATTGGCCAAATTACAGCTATTTTCACTTTGCAGTTATTACTTGAAATATGTAATGTTTTCTAAAATTGTGAGCGCTTTGGTTATGGCGCATCTTTATTTATTAATGAAATGTGTTCTTTTGTAGACTAATGACTTTGGTCTTTGAGATGTCTATTTAATATAGTCTATTTAAAGTATTTTTTATCGGAACTTTCTCTGTTACCCTGTGGCGTACTTGGATGACCTTTAGTGTTTTTTGCAAAGTATGAATTATTTCAGCTAACATCATTACGTTTCCATTAAATTATTTCAGCTAACACGTTTACGCTTTGACAAAATTGACGTCACGAAAAAAAGTTGATTTTTGACCCCACTCTTCCATACATCACTTCTCATAACACACAAACATAAGCCATCTTTTATACATAACGTCACTTTCGTTCAGACACCCTTTCTCCCCCAAACCGCGACTTCATAAATGTGTGGTCCCATTGGTTTAGACACAAAAATAATCAGTTTCTCAATAACGTGCGCGTGAGACTTGCATCGGTGAAAAGGTTGGACCCTGATTCTGGTGCGAGACCTTCTCGCAAAAAACCTTTTTCGTTTAGAAAACTCTTAACAAGATAGGTTAGGATTTTAGCTATGGGCAAGCTGCTCCACAGCGCGGCTGACTGTAGAGACAGGCCAGGAAAATGATTTTACGATAGAAAAGCCAAAAGAGTGCACCTTTCAAGAAGAGATAAAAAATAGTTCTTTAATTCTTTTTCGAAAATTCCAACCCTTTCCAGAGCTAAGCTTTTAGAAAAAATTTATATTTTTACCCCAAACGAAAGTAAAAGCGCATCCATTGAGCGCTTCGTAGAAAGTGAGAGCAATTAGCCAAACCTCCATACCACTTATTCAAACTCACAGACGCACGGACTACGTACACGCTCCATGCAAGAGGTGTGCCTTCAAAGGCGGGTTCAACGAGGAAATAGTAGTTTGGCTGCGTAAGATATCACGAACCAAGCACGCGTGGGGACAGGGATCACGCAAAAATCACTTGTTCATAAAAACGATGCTTTCGGACCCCCACCCTACTCGTATTACATGTAAAAGATAGTCTATTTTAAACACATAACGTGTTCTACTGGGTCACCCTCACCCCCTCCCCGAACACGTGATTTTTGCACGATCCCACACCTCTTGCACGGAACGTGTAGTCCGTCCGTATGTGAGTGTGAGTCGGTAGGAAGGGAGGTTTGGCTAATTACTCTCACTTTCTACGGAGCGCTCAAAGTAGCTAGATACGGCGTCTGGTGCGTGACGAGTGATGCGCAATAAGGGTGTGCTCTGCACTGAGATGAGATTGGAGTGATGTTGGTCATTATGCTTTCATCTGTGCAGTCACGCTGGAGCACTTTCACTTTGAGCAAATGCGACAACACTATCGTTGAGGTCGAAATTATAACGAGATAAAGCTGTTGAAAAAGGAGAGCATCGCGATTCAGAAGTCGACCAACTTGATCAACAGAAATAGTGGCATCGGCATCTGCAAAGCTTGGGCGCCA
>JAQGBB010001753.1:0-12545 GCA_034691745.1 Prismatolaimus dolichurus | reverse complement strand
GCCTTACGTTTTCATGTAGAACACGGTATGCATGTAAACAAGGCGACTCCTGCCGACTTTAGCCGGACCCTTTATTTATTGAATGATCTCCCTTTGACAATGAAAAACACTAGTCAAAAACATCGAAAAAATCGTTCAACCCCTAGTGGGGACTATTCAGGAAAGTACGCTACCAGATTGTCATTCGCAAGCGACGACGACATCAAGAACGGTGTTGGCACGGCACCAGCGCGGACGACACGTTCGACGCTAGTCTCGCGTTCACACGGACTAGAAGTGGTCGCGGTGTCCTCAATATCGAAACGACTCCGCCTCCCGCTGCTCATATCGCTTGTGCTCGCCGACGACGACGACGAAGCGGCCATCTTCGCCGCAGCAGCCTCGCGTCGATGTCGTTCACACAACATATCGCAAGAAGAAAGCAAACACCTGACGCGAGAAGCCACAAGAACACTTGAAAGAAGACCGAAACGAGCTTGTCGAGAGCGGGCGAGTTTCTTGCAAATAAACGACCGACTTTCATCAACTCAATTACAGCGGCGCTATTCTCGAGGGCGAAACGAGTAGCGAAAACGTTCGCCCATCGCGTTGCGAAAAATAATGAAAAATAGCTAATTTAAGCTAAAAAGCACGTTACGTCATCGCCAACGGTCTTTACGACACATGTGAAGGGCGTGTTGCAGTCCGGGCTTCTAAACAGGGAGGTCCGCTTCTCGCAAAAAATTCGAAATTTTTCCGCCAAAATCGAGGTGGCATAAAATCGATATCATGGATGGAACAAAAACTGTTTTCACCTGCACTGCGCGTTAAGCAGCACCTAAATTATTCGGCGAGCTTGGCCAACCGCATATTAGCTAGCCAAGATTCGAAGCAAAAAATTCTGAAGGGCGAACTCGAAGTCTAAATCGGAGGCTTTTCGCTTGAAAGAAGCAAACGTGAAACTCTTCCGGAGCGGTTTTTGTCGGCGTACCACGTCAGTCAACCATTTTGCGTGGAATACCTAGTGGTTCGACGTTTTCGAGGATTTAAAACAATCCGGCAGACAAGTTTTTCGTCGGGAAAACAAACCCCTGTTTTTCAAGCTGCAGACAGACTTTCTAGTCGCCGTGGCAGGTGGCTAGATTTTAGGGCATCGAAACCACTTTGTCAGTCATCGCGCTGTTGCAGATCGATAAAGCGTTACGCCAGACAGCGTCTTGGGCAGCCCACGTTTTATATGACGTCATATTTGATGGCATCCGTCAATTTTTTGCTGGCAATCGTTTTTGTTAAAAAAAGTGGGTAGCCAAAAAGTGAATGGAAATCTGCTGCGCAGCTGCAAGTGCATGAAAAAATCGGAAAAATATGAAAGCGACTCAGCTATAAAATGGAGTGTGCAAAAAAATTGGAGAAACGATGGAGGTTGTTTTGAATGACAAATGTACGTCCTCGAAAGTTAAAAACAGCCATTGTAAACACTTGAAAAGACCACAAATTGTGCCGAAAATAGCAACCAAAAATCCAATTCCAATTCCACTTCCAATTCCACAGATATGACGCATGCAGCTATCGCATAATCAAAAAGTCGTGGCACCATCTATGTTTTTTGAACATCGATCGCAAACCTGGGACTGTACGCAGACGTAAAGGACAAACTCAATGCTTTAGCTACTGGTTTACGCTTTTTGGTAAAAATGCACGTGCAGAAGTCTGCTACGACTTCTCTGCTCATGTGCAAAATCGAGGGTTTTGCCATGACTTGTTGATGATACTATATCATGTCTTTGATATCGAACTCCCTACTACCGCAATCCATGGACACTACATAGTCCACATTTTCAGTGGAAGGCGCCGTAGCATCCATGGAAAAACTAGGGAGTTCTATATCAAAGACATGATACATTCAGCGCTAAAACTTCGAGAAATGCACGCTTTGTCACGCGTACACGCTTAGGGCAAAAGGCGGTCGCCGCCGTAGAGATGTGCGTGCCAAATCCTCGCCGCAAAATTCGATTATGAAATCAATGCGGTGCGCGCAGCATGCGCAAATCTGACACCGCCACTCTCGGCATCCTCGAAATTCGAGGCTCGAAGAGTGAATAAAAAGTTCAACACGACGGGAAGCACGCAAGATGAAGAAAGCCTCCTTACACGCAAAAACTTCAGCGCAAAATGAATAGATGCGAAGAGAGGCTGCCCGCGTGCCCGAAAAACTGCGACAAAGTGCTCTTCGTTCGTGCGCGCTTCCCTATCTCGTCGCCAATTACGAAACATAACAACGTCAAGCGAATGCAGCTGCCTCATCTGATTAACTCTCAACTGACCGGCCGAGCGCGACCGCGAAAGGGCAAGAAGCCTCTGCGGTACTCGCGAATGCAAGCTTGTAATCGAGCTAACATGAAAAGCTAGCTAGTCGAGACCGAAAGCACGTCAAGCATAGGCGGGCAGCTTGCTAATTACTTGAATAAACTTCGCCCAGATGAACAGAAAGCTAAAGACCGACCTACCTAACCACTTGAGAAAGCCACTCGTGTAAGCTAACACGTACAAGTTTGTACAGACGTAGGCACTTGAGCAGCTTATTACCTGTTGTTGCTGCTGCACGACGGGCGATCGATCGGTCGGAAGAGAAAAGTGGACGGACCACGAACCGGACGACGCTTGCGGTAGGACACGGCAGAGACCTAAAGTTTTCGAAGCGTCACAAAAATCGAAATAAATCGGTCTGACATTTGAACGGTTTTTCTTTATTTCGCATTTCTTGGATTTTATTTTATGAATTTATAACGTAGGTTTCAACATAATTTTTTAACACGTTTATTTACGTGTATTTTTCACGTTGGGGGCCTTCCATAAAAGACGCCCGAGCAGAGGGGGTCCGGCCAAAGTGCGAAAAAGTGGACATTTCTGGACAGGGGGTCGGGCAGAAACGGACATTTTCGGACAAGGAGGGGGTCCAAAATTCAAATATTTCTCGGACGTCTTTTATGGAAGACCCCTGACAGTTTATTTTTATGGATTTATTTTATGCCGCAAATTGAAATTACATGCTTTAGGTTTTCCTTTCAATGCTTTTTGTTCCATTTACAAATTCTCGACTCACGTCTTGCAGCGAAGTTATCAAGTGACTCTTGAAGGCCATGCGGAATGCCGTGGACCAGCTCCGGCGAGTAGCCGTCTTCAGGAAGCAAAAACGGAAGTCGCAGTTCGGCTTCCTCTTCGAGCGCGATCATTTGTCCATCCGAGCGGGCGTTCTCATCTGCCGTCGTTTGCGCAACTTGCACCAGATTCTCGATGAGATCGCGCGGGATCGGCGGTTCGCCGGGCTCAAGCCGATAGCGTTCGAGCAAGGCACGCAGCTGGAGGCTGTTCACTTTGAACACGGAGGCACTCAAGTTTGCGAGATCGCCTGAACCACGTTTCGGTGCCTCGAGAAGTTGTGCAGCCTAAACAATCAATAAATCAATAATTTGATCAAAAAAACCAATAAGTCGGCCAGTTCTAAGCAGCTCACCTGCATAACTCTGGCGAGATGGCAGCTCGCGGCGAGCTCGAGACCCTGCTTCTCGGCCCAGCCGATGATGGAGCCAAGTCGCTTGGACAGACTTCGGCCCCACGAGCGTGTGACGTGACCGAGCCCGTCGTTGGAGAGGAGCCAGTTGAAGAGCGCCATGTTGATGTGGTGAAAGAGTTGGCTGAAGAGCTGAATCGTGAGCGCTGCGTTCACCTTGCACTGACGAAGAAGGATCATCGCCGACGAGAGCATGTGGATGCACGGGTCTACAGTGCAAGTACGTATAACAGCACTGCACTCTAGCTATTGCAAATAACACAACGTTGCATAAAAACTGTAAAAATATCATACTTGACGCAGACTGATCATCGAGCAGCTGATCGAGCATCGGGATCAGCGCCTGCTGGAGATCGATTCGCAAGCACGCCGCGAGGTGGCCGAACGCTTTCTGCACCGCGTCGGCGAGCGACTCTTGGGGTTCGGGCGATGTGACTGGCGCAAGCTGGCGATCGGACTTCAAGAAGTTCAGCATCTCCGAGCTGTTTGACATCCAGAACGCGAGAGCAGCTGCGTCGTGACAATGATCCTGCAATGTCAAAAGTATAGGTGTCTACTTTTTTTAAGGAAGAACACGGTCTTTTAAAGTTTCAGTTCCCAATGTTTTAAAAAAATGGCAAAAATGAGATATTAAAAACTAAAAATTTGCTTAAAAATTTTAAATCGAAAAATTGAAAAGCTATTTTTGGAAAATTTTACCTGTATGGTCACATGAAGAACATCGGTGACCCTCGACAGCAAGGCGGCAATGCGTGCCGCCCGCTCGGCCGGATGAATGCCCGGCCGATAGGCGTTCGGCGAGAGCCGATGCCGTGCGCACATGTAGAGCGTGTAGGCGGGCGCAAGCTTGAACTGAAACTTGGATGCATCCGCGTCGCGAATTAGCGCTGCAACTAGCGCCTCTTCAGCTAAAAGGGGCAAACATTTTGGGTCAAAATTTTTAACGAACATGCGAAAAACGTTCAAAAATACCGCCGCCGTCTGGAACGTCGAGCAATGCGGGTATCTCGTCGCGTCCAATCGGTATCGACTGCGGAGCTTGGCGTTCGGGTTGCGACGCTGAGGTTGGCAGAAAGCTGTCTCTTCTAAATACAAGCAAAAGTACTGTCACGTCTACGGACGCAAACCTCGCTGGCTAATCAAGAAAGCTTTATGCATGGCAAAGCACTTCAAAAAGCAAATTCCTATATAGATGTGACCCATGGCGCCGATAGAGAAAGATCGGAGAACACACTTGCAAAAAGCTTGTAAGTCGACATAAACTAGAGAAGCAGAAGAGACTACGCTGTGCCTGTGATGTGACCTTGCCAGAGGTACCTACTGCTCAGACACCGGTGCGAATAATTGGACCGGAGAAGCCGAAAGGCATCTTGCCGTAACAAAAATACAGAAGCCGTTTCACCTGGTGATCTCGAATACCAGAGAAGCTCTGGAACTGAGTTATAAATCTGGAACACTGTCGAACATTAGGCGTTCAACATGAGACCCGTGTAGGGGAAATGAATACAACTTGGACCACTTATCGAGGATTTGCGTCTAGCGGCGTCACGAGTAGCGACCTACACAAGGTGTCCGCGTGCAAAACGTTTCTAATTGTCGCAGCTTTCGAGCAACTCATGATGCGTCCCGATCGGCCTAGCCGTTCGGATAGGGCATCGATTTTTCGTCGGCCGACTCGAACCCTCCGATTTTCGAAATTGCCTACAACTTGGACCGCTGTACTTGCGGTTCATTTCTTGCCGCAAGTTGGCAGCGCGTCAGCCAGCTGTCGACCAGGATGATGATCTTGGGAAGCACGACGGTGTCGGTGGTTTTTTCTAAATTCCGCTTCTACCTCTCATCGTCACTCGGTCACTCACACCACTTTCTCAAGAAAACTCGTCCATTGGCGATCAAAAAATCACCCAAGGCGCATGGATGAACCCGCAGCATCGGCACTCGCTCAATTTTGTCAGCTACTCGAGCGCTACAGGGGCCATTCATTTATGACGTCACGTAAAAGTGCGTTTTTTCCTTGTGCCTCACCTCCATCACGGAACGTCACATTTCTTCAGACCCCTCCCAAGCGACGTCACTTTTCTCCACTCCCCGCCTACGGGGTCGAGATGTGAGCTTACACTTACCTCTCCCCTAAAACTGTGACGTCATAAATGGATCGCCCCATGAGAATAGCTTTGCCATTTTCCTCCGTCGTCCCTAACGCGAACTACGCGGCAGCAAACAGTGGTCAAGGTTGTATCCGTTTTCCCTACCACGGCTACTGGACGGAGGGCAGAGAAGACAGGTGGAGCAGCGAACGAAAGACACGTTCACAAGTCACACAATCAAAACAAGAGACAAAGGCCAACAAAACAGAATTTTAAGACTACTCTAAAGTGCTGCAAGCTTGTGAGAAAAAAAACGTGCAAGCAAGAAAGAAGGATCACTCTATCATGCACCCACCACCACTTACAAACTCGACCGTGCCGCCCGGTGGTCATCGCGATATGGCGGTGGCGCCGCACGCATCGACTGATGGCGGGTCTTGGTGATGCCACGTTCAAAATAGGAGCTCCTCGTCTCAATCTGTCCGCTAACGTCGAACGTCGTCTCCATGACGTCCGGCTGCGGAACGGACGGTGGCGCCACCGGTGTCGGTGGTGCCGATCGGAGGCGGGATCGACCGACGGTATCCTCCTGGGCGTCCTGGAGCTCGAGGTGGCGGCCATCGGGATGGTGTTCGACGTGGCGACCATCTGGGCGACCTTCCAAATGGCGAACACGATCGGTCAAACTTCGAATGGCCTCGGCGGTTAGTGGAACGCTGACAATGTCCTCGTCAGCAGCACGGGCCATGTTAGCATTGCGTGACCGCTGTCGCTGCAAACTTAAAATGCGGAGGAGCACTGTGCAAGTTGTTAGTCTTCCCTCGATCCGTGCAGTGCACAAACAATATTAGTGGCGTGCAGTTATTTCTATCTTCGACCCAATAAAGGGCTATTGCCGAACACGGCTTTGGTAAAATATTGATTTTTTCCACGAGCAAAGAATTCACACTTCATTTGTCGGCTTTGGCGGTAAACTATTGATTTATTGATCAACTTTAGTTTGAGATTACTTCGGAAACTCATAAGTCACAAACCTGGCCGTTGACGGGTCGGCACCTTGGCGCAGAGCACGTGACTGCGCCAGTGTTGGCTCCGAGTGCGTCCGCTGCCGTGGTTGTAAGTTGCGCTAAAGACCGCAAATGCCGTAATCATGTACACCAGGGTACGGTCGGCTTTGGGAAAAAAAACCGAAAAATTTCGATTCGGTTCGGGTTTGGGAAAACCTAGTTCGGCTCTTTTCGGTTTTTCCGTTTTTGGAGAAAAGTGAGTTCGGTTTTTTTCGGTTTTGGGAAAAAAACCGAGAAAAGTCTTCGGAAAACAAGTCGGATGTACCGATCCTCGAGGCCCACTGATGCAACCTATTTTCGACATAAAATTTTATGTTTCTGACTTCAATACAACACGAGAAAAAAATGCAAAAAAGTGTGTAGGGAAAGGAGGATTCGAACCTTCGACCTTTTGGTTGGCGTGTACAGCCCGCCGCAATAGGCCTACTGACTTCTTCCCCCGATGTGCAGTCGGATTCCAAAGGTGTGACCTCTTACCTCTCCGTCAGGCTCCAAGAAGCGAAAAACATGCGATCGGCCAATACGAACGACGCTACCGTGGCGTAGCACCGTAGTCTGACGAATAACAGTGCGATTAATCTGAAAAAAATCCTGTCCTCGAAAACACGTTCTGATGCTTTCCGCAAAAGTTACCTGTATCTCAGCATTCGGCGAACATGGCGTAATCGTTACCACACCGTCCATAAATGCGATTACACAGTGCTTTGGGTGCACATAGGGTCCAAAGAGCTTAAACAGTAGCAAAACCGGTTTTAGAGCAGAAAAAAATTTCGGGATATAAAGCCATACGGAAATGGCCTGCGGTGACGAGGCAAGCGTCCGATCGCTGCCCACTTCAGTGACGTTCAGCTGAAGCCAGTGGATTTTCGGCTGGACGCCAACGACGTCCGTACCGTCGGCGTTTAGCTCAAGCAAGCAGGGAAGAAGCTGTTGGCCGCCCGGGAAGCTTTTTCGATTCGACGCCACGTTCGCAGGTCGGGCACGAACGTGAAATGTGAGTTGACCTATTGAACGGCAGATTATTGGCTAGCCTTCCTCGAGGAGCTTCCGGTTCAGTTTTGCATACCACGATGAGGCTGATGTTGCGTCATAATCAGCAGTGGACACTCTGTGTCCTCGAGCGGACGTTCCGAAATTGGCACCTTGCTCGCAGCGTCCAGTGACGCAGCCATGTTCTCGTTATTCTCCATCGGCGGCAATAAAACCTGAGGAACACAAGTAAAACTGACGATTGATTCACATTTTCTAAATTAATAAATAAAAAGACATAAGAAGCCCTTTTCAACGAAAGCTTGTCGTGACGTCATGTGTGCACGGTCAAGCAATTGCATCACATAATCTATATGTAAAAGTGAGCTAATAACAATATTGATCAATTAACCTCGAAAAGGCAATATTTTGCCGAGTCCTCTCTCTCCAAGTTGTACTTCTCGAGTGTCTCCTTAACGAGGCGTGCTGCCGGATCGCGAATGGAGACGAGAAGCGTAACGTATGGCTTCGACTCGCTCAAAGCTTCGCCGTATATCTTCAAGCTACCGCCTAGAGACGGAGGCAGCTTAGACGTAAAGAATTATTATCCAGATTTGATCTGACACCGACCTTCGATGCTATGCGGGTTATCAGGGTCGAGTTCACGCAAGCGTTGCTCCAGCTTACGCTCGCGTCGCTTCTTCATTACAATTTCGGGATTCGAAATCGTGCGCGTGAAGCTCGTCTGCGGCACTTGTGAATATAATTGTTCGACTATAATCAAATGTTAGATTTAGGTGCATTTTTATTTTTACGTTGTTTTATTTTTTTTTGTATTTTTGTTATATATTTCTTAATTTATTTATTGTATTTTTTACCTTTTATTATATATTTCTTAACTATTTTTCTTATTTTGCATTTGCTTGCAGAATAGATGTTATATTTTTGAGAAAATTTCGAATTTTGTGCATCACCTCGAACAGCGTCTTCAGCTTCTTTCGTCGCCCGGAGCTGCTTCTCCTTCTTCTTCAGCTCCTTCTTTTCGCGCTTCGAGAGCTTTCGTTTCAGCTGCTGCGGTGGCTCCATCGTTTGTCCGTTCTGCAGCTGCTGCAAAAGGAGAAATCGGGCGCTTCCCGCTAATCTCCTAATTTTCCGCAAGAAAAAAGCCTCTCTCACGAACGTTTAGCGGTTGTGGCAGCCGCTCTTCGCGCTTCAGCAGAAAACGTCCTTCGCGATCGTCTTTATGCCAGTTTAGCTGGACGAGCAGTGGCTTCTCGTCCATCGAGAGACGTCGCTCTTCTGCGGAAAAATCGGTCGATAAAACTACGTGTGTTGAAAAAATGGATAGATTTTCCGTTCTCACGAACCGCAATTTTCGTGCACTTCCCAGAGTGAGTACTCGGGCATCGTTAGCATGCGCAGGTCGGGATGAAACTTCTCTACGAGCGCATCGATGACGGCTCGCGTCGTCGCCGTACTCGAAACGCGAATACATTTGGTCGCTACTTTTTGGCCCGCTTCGGCGAAGTAGAAACGCATAACGCCGTGGAACTCCAAGTCCTGCAACAAAGTGGGAGGTTTATCCACATTTGTGGCTGAACTGCAGGTAGCTAATCTAATCGAAAAACTACCAGGCTACAAATGACAGTGTTAGAGGAAGACGATCTATCGCGAGAGTGAATATAATCTGAGCTAGAAACAGTGACGTCATATGTGCAGTCCCTAAAGATAGCGGCAAGACGATGCTGATATTTTTTAACATCTAGCTTCCGACTTTTAAGAGCTTGAAGCTACGTCCATCTATCGGTTGTAGTAGAATCACTATCACTTGCTGACTGACATAACAGTGCTTTACTTACTTTTGTACCAGCTCAATCTATTTCAGCAGAAAATAATGGTAACATCATTTTATAGCATAAATACGCCGGCAGATCGTTCATTAACTAAGACGGCGTGCTGTCCAAATCTGGCACTCGATGAGACTAACTCCGTGTCAGCGTCGGACTAGCCAGATTCATCGGTAGACGGTCGCATGCCGCAGCGACCGTACATGTTTTAAAATACGTCGTCGTCGTGAGCAGCAACGAAAATGTTTTCGTGATCGTATAGTAACCGCCTAGGTCGCCACAGTACAGTATGTACCATGGAACATCAAGAGTTCCATAGTGTTCCAGAGTGTTCCAGCACGTTTCAGAGCATGTTCCAGAAAAGCGATCCTGCCTTGTATAGAAATTTGAGACCAGTTATGGAACGCTTGTACGTTCTAAGCTGTTTTAAAGTGTTCCGGAACTTTTTAAAACGTTATCGGAAAAAAGCGTGCTGCCATAAATAAAAATTCGGGTCTGCAGCTACTGGAACACCTATATGTTCCACGCTGCTTTAAAGCGTTCCACAGCATTCCAGAACAGAACATGAAGTTTCCTGACATTTTTTGGGTTAAAAGCCAGGATGCTCTTCGGCGATCCGCCGTCCCACTTGTGAAATCAAGTGTCTCACGTCAACGTCATCAGTTGCTCCTCAAAAATTACATAATCCGTTTCGCAACTAAAAATAATCGGAGAATGTGAATTTCGGCTAGCCTCCTACCCTCGTTCTAAACGATGTAAAAGTCAAGCAATTTGCCGTCAAAAACTTACGCGCGATAGCTATGCGTCATTCTACTGGCTTGTACCTCTACTACCACGCCTGTTGCATGCATCGTAACTCGTAAGAGCCCAGTTTTCTTTCTCGTTCCCACGCAACACTTTCAGTCGTGACAGACGACGCCACTGCCTAGTGTTGACACGAGAAAAAAGATACGTACGAGAGGAGACCAGCCTCAAAAATCGCTGGAAAAATAGGAGACAAAATTGGAAAGTGAATGAGAACCTCCTCTCTCCCCTGGCCGCAAACAATGCTCCTCTAGGCGGGAATTTCGACTATTTTCTCTCGCGTATAGCCACCGCTACGTCATGCACGCTCGCGCGTGTCAACCGCCGTGCTGAATGTTGTAAAATTTGTGTAGTTTTGTCTGCGACGACGGCCCGATGAGAGCGTATCACTAACACGACGAGGAGATGATGCTGAACTAAAACTCATGTCGTCGCGCGGGGGCGAAAGGAGAGAGTGAATGACCGCAGGGAGAAATACGATAAAATGACGACGGAGCGTTCGGACATTCTCTCGCGAGACGATCAATAAACAGACGACGAATTAAACTGCAGGCCATCTCGGCAGCGCCGGGTACAATGGGTGCAGCCACGCTCGAGAAAATTTCGGCTTCCGCGATCTTGAAATTTTTTCGTTAAGGTTTTCACGGTTTTGAAAATCTGCCATCCAGACTAGTCTCAGTCAGGGTTCTAAGTCATAATTGATGCAGTTTCAATTTCTAAGTAAACTGACAAACTGCCAAATGAGCAAACCGAAGTGCTGAAACTTAATCACTTATGAATCACTCACGAGCTAGCTCATTTCGCCCTCATCGACCCGCTTCTTGCATCGCTCATTTCGCCAAAAAGAACTAGCTCTTCGAAACGAGCTAGCTCATAAGTGATTAAGTATCAGCACCCAAGACACAAATATTTCAGCTGAATTTTTTGAAAATTGTAAATTATATCGATTTACTGATCGAAATTTTCAGACGAGGTACCCGTAGCCGAACCGAAACTGGGATCAACATCAATTTACAAAGGCGAAGTAATCTCACGCGTCGGCGAAATCGTACTAGACTAGCAATCGAGCGGAGCGGATAATGTGAAAGCCAGCAAGCGTGCAAAACGTGTAAAAACGACGAATACTTGCAGAAAACTACGAACTCTCAGAAAAACTAGCGTGAAAAAATCGATATTGCACGTACGCATACGGTTTTACCCAAACGACAGCTTTCTGCCACCAGCGCCAGCTTTTCGTTTTCATCAGAGGCATGATACGTGAAATATAGTCGAAAACTTCAATTTTAGAGGAATCATTGCACTCAGTTTTATAAAACTCAATAATTTGGGACCATTTCGAGAAAAAACACCTCAAATAACACTTGATTGAGATTGAGGATAGACAGATATCAGTCAATCCTTTTACTTTACGTATAGTAGACGGCCAAGTTTAACAGATAATTGAGCGATCGTCGAGATCTCTCGCTTTCGCGTTACCTCATTTGGTTCCGTTAGAGCGAAAAGGTCGAGTCTATTTTCGTTCCACTGTTGTATCACTTTGCGAAGATGTTCTCTGTCGCGCTCGCGTTCAGCGTCCATTTCTCTGAAATTAACCCATCAATTTTCGGGTGTTCGCTTCCTTTCTGTTCACGTTCAAGCCTTCTGCATTTTTCCTTGAATTTTGACTTTCAATTTTTGCTTGGTTCGCCGTCAGAATTATTTTCAGAAAATTTAATTAGTCGTTTTATTATTTCAACGTTCATATTTTTGGCGTAGTTATTGTTGGGTTTGACAGAAGAACTTTTAGTTAGTTAGCGGCAGCAGACCTTTTGGTTAGCGGTTGGTTCGGCACTTGGCTAAAGTTGCATCTGGTTCTTAGTTTGTTATATTAGTAGGAGCTTCTTACTGCTTACTTAGCAATTTTAGCAGCGTTTTAGTTAGTTTACGAGCAGCCGTCGTGTATCTGTTGGGCGATTTGGCTTTTCGCTGATGTCGATTTATTACCGAGTAAAGTGTCGCTTGGTCCGAAAAGATTTGGTCCGTTAAAGATCCAGTGGTCGCGATTACCACACGGGATTTGGCTCACGATTAACACATTATTTCATAGTTTGCAATCCGCCGAAGGAGGGAATAAATCCAGAAATATACCGCAACGTTTTGGTTTCAAAGTATTCACATAAATTCCGTGTTCTGCTCACAGACCTGAATTTTTACATGAATGGCAAATGTTGTAGGTAGTGCT
>JAQGBB010001752.1:0-12547 GCA_034691745.1 Prismatolaimus dolichurus | reverse complement strand
CATAGCTTCCTCCAAAGTTCGTCCTCGTGGCTTGTCTTCAACGTCGAACGATTCGCGGTCTCGGAGAATGCAGCAACCACAAGACGCGACCAGTTATTCCACCGGTATGGCTGCGTATAACGGCGCCTCAGGTCCACTAAGCTATCCGCTGCCGCCACACGACGCCACGGCTGCTCTAACTGGCCCGCCTGCGTTCGTTTCGCAGCAAGCTCAATTCCAGTCGGTCCCAATGCAGTTCTACGCCGCTTCCGCCAGTTATGTGCCGAACTACCCGGGTGCGACTGGCCCGACATACTTTGTTCCCTTCATAAATCCGATGCTCGCGTCTTCCGTCGCACAGCAGCAGTGCTACCAAGCAGCGTTTCAACAGTCCAGCGCTGCCGCGCCGCCAATGCGATCGACGCCTCCAACTCCGTTTGCGAACGGCGTCGCGACTGCTTCAAGACATCATTCGCAGCCACCCCCTTCGCACGTCGCTCCACCGCAGCAGCAGATGTCATACAGTTCGCGAGTGCCAGTACCAGACGCTGTTTCACGTGACGACTTGAGTGCACCTGACAGTGGCGATGCGGTGGACGATGATGAATCCGGGCCGGAGATATCTTCGACAGCCGGAGTGCGGAAGAGTTCGCCAGCACGCTCTGTACCTCTAAGTGAGAAGCGGCCTGAGACTGAAAGTGCAAAGGATGCTGTCGTTGAAAGTAAATCTGCATCGCCGGCTGCCGACGTCGAGACTGCTGTCCTATCGTCAACGAGCGTTGCGAACGAGTCCGAAGCTCAATTTGACAATGCACCGAAGCCACTTCATGTGGAGCTCCCAGACTCAATCCGTGCTTCAACCGACGAAGCGAAGAAAAGCGTTGATACCACACCGACTACACGAGCATCGTCGGAACCATTGACCCTTGTCTCCCCCACGACAGCCGTATCTGTCGTTTCGACTACTGTTAGCGTCGTCATTTCTCCGTCGACACAGTCCGTTGAGACACCGTCTCCAGCAGCGGCGACAAGCAAGACGAAGTCTTACGCCAGTTTGTTCAGCAAGGAGAAGGCGGGCCTTGTAGTGACGCGCTTTGATGTCGCGTCACCTTCGTCTGCGGGTGGAGGCGAAGGATCGGAATCAGCTCAACAAGTTGCATTGGCATACAATGGCGCTGTCGACTCGGATGAAGCGGCGATTCGTCGAGGGGTTGAAGCGTCGCTTGTTGATGCTCAAAAGAAAGACGCGCGGGCTTTGGGGGTGGATGTCTCGGAACTCCCGACGGAGAAAGATCCGGAGGCGAGACGCATTGCAGGTAGGAACGGAGAGTGGATGCAGATGCTGTTTTGAGTTCCAACAACGTGGCGTCAGATTCGCATGTAGAACAGAATAGGCGACGCCATTTTCGCGGCAGTAATGCTCGCAGCAACTTCTTTTTCTTTAATGCACTGCGGTCAACCGCGTGCAGTGAAGCAGAACGGCCAATGCGCGTGACGATCGTTTGGCAAAACCGAAAAGACATTTTGCCGTTTGATAAAAAAAACACGAGCACGTAGGTTTTGAAGCAAGAGGCCCGATTTGTCTATGTACTACGTTTTTTCTCGCTTTCTTGTTTTATTTTTCGAGGGGCTTTCAAGTTCCCCACCCCCAACTCCCTACCATTGACAAGTGTCGCATACTGTTGGCAAAATGGTCACACCGTTCACTAACTTTGTCGGCTGGGGGTAATTTCAGTTTGACCGTATAGCTGCCCTCTTTCCGCCAGGATGCCAGAACCCATTTCACTTTTTGCAACATCATTTTTCACGCAGGGCCCCCAGATTCAACGCCCCAAACTTTTACTTGTATGCATGAAACTTCATTTGCTTAGGTGTTCGACAATGCCTTTCTCGTCGTATAAGATGCGTGTTTGTTTTCTAGAGCGGTCTAAACAGGTGCTTGCCGACGGTTTTCAGAACCGAGGTGCAAGGTTTCCAATGCGAGGTCTCACTAACAGTGGCAATTGGTGTTACGTGAATGCCACACTACAAGCACTCATTGCGTGCCCGTCATTGTTTCACTTTCTTCAAAGTCTTGTCGATGTGACTAATCGTAGTCCGACGTCAACGCCTGTACTCGATGCATTGTGCGTAACGTTAGTGTATGCTATGTTTGGGTTGAGTGAGGATTTTTTGCTGTCGTTTTAGCGTGTCGTTCTTCAGTGAGTATTACTCGGCTGCACGCTTTCATAACACGAGTCAGTGCAACAGAATTAGCTCGGGTGGACCCAATCCTCGTGAGATTGAAGTGGGACATTCGTTTGAAGCGAGACGCATTCATCAAGTGTTGAATATGTTGAAGTCGGAAGACGATACTCTACCGTTGCAATCTTTGCAATATGTGAGTTCATGTTTTGTTGAGTATGTATACATGTGTGGTGTGTGTAACGGAAATTCTTTCTTTGCGTGTGTCTATTTGTGACTCGGAACTGTAGGGACATCAAGAAGACGCTGAAGAGTTCTTGTTAGCATGCTTGAACAAAATGCATGAGGAACTCTCGGCGTGCACGGCGTTTGCAACGGGTGGCACTGGTGCGACAACATCGGCGGCGGCAAGTGAGTGTAGACACTTTGTATTTGCCCCCTGGCGGTGTGCACGCTTTGTATTTATTCCAGAGATAGTCAATGGTTTTGACGCAAACGCCGAAGCAGCAGGCGGCGAGTGGCTGCAAGTTGGGCATGGTCGGAGGCCGTTACCAACTCGCGAGGTGGGCTTGTTTGCATTGTCACACTACAGTGCTACTATATTTGTATGTAGAGTACATTGGGAATTTGGTGGTTGTAGGCGAAGCTTGGCGACTCTCCGGTGTCGCAGATATTTAGCGGCAAGATGCGCTATAGTGTGCAGCCAACGGCGGGCAACAGTAGGGAGTCGGTGACACTACAGTCTTTCTTTACGCTTCCACTCGAAATTCAGGTATGTTTGTTCATTTTTTGTTAGATATATAGCGTGTATACTTTTACATTTAGTTTTGTTATTTATGTTTGTAAAATCACTCGTGTTTGCTTATTTTAGCCGCATGATATCAACAGTGTGGAGAGTGCGATTTCGTACTATATGCGACAGGAGACGGTGACGAATCCGAACGCGAAGAGTAAAGTTGAAGTAAGTGTTTGTGTTGTAGATGTCGTGCTGTGCGTGTGTGATCCGTCGTAGTGCGGGATTGAGAAATTCAAAAAGTCGTGGAAATTGAGAAACTTTTCAAGCTTGCTCACTGCATATTGCTTATAGTAACTCATGTGAGGAGTCTTGAAGGCGTTTTAAAGTTTTATTGGGCGAACGATTATGTCTTTGGGCTGACGATCGAACAAATTTCGTTATTTCAAGCAGGCTGAATCGATAATTTTCGTGTGAAAACGAGTGAGCACAGAGCGTATTTGAACAGACTGTTTGAGGGAGATGTTTTTTATTGAGGTTTTTTCGTATTTAAGCTGACATTCTTTTTCATTTTACACGTGTTTGCTTCTTAAGGCTGATATGACGCGACGATGCTCTTTCGACGAGCTTCCGCATGTGCTCATTCTGCAGCTTAAACACTTTCTTTATGAAGACGGCGGTTCGAAGAAGCTCGTCAAACAGATAAGGTTCAATGTTCGACTTGACATTCGACCAGGTGTGTTGCGGGAGTTTTTCGAGGCAATTTACGGCCTACGGGAAGCTAACTGCGTGATTTGACGACTTGGCAGTCGACATTTATTGCGTGAAATTTTACACGTACGAGTGTAAGCTTCGTGGTTGTGAAATTCGCACTCTCTAGACTGAGGAGAAGCCGAGCGAACGAGTGGACGAAATTTATAAGTAGCCCATGGCTTGCTTTTCCGCCTTTTATGTACTTGGTCTCTCGTTGCACTCGCGAGAAAAAGAACTTTGCAGAGCAAAACTTTCTGTCTGACGTGCACAAAAATCAGTACACATTACTAGGCAGGTAGTTAGCTAGGTACGCCTCTTCTAACTCTGACACTAGTTAAGCTTCCCTACACCCACGATATGTGCATTTGATGCATGTCTACGAATGTATTGTGTATGTATACATACATACTGTACGTTAGATTGCGAGATGTCTAAAGCGTGTACGTGCTTGTTCGTGTAGAGTGGCTTTCGGCCAGCGGGTTGAAGAAGACGGGCGGCTTGCACGCACGAAACTACAAACTCTTTGCGAGTACGTTTTAGCCACTGCGTCAATCGCGTCATTTATTTCGATCGTCGATTTCTCACTTGCATTTACATATTTCTTTATTTCACGCACGTTTACCGCTTTTCTCACTGTGTCGTGTTTTGTAGTTGTCTATCACCACGGCGAGAAGACCGCCGATGGCCACTACACTGCGGCGATATTTCACGCTGGCTGTTGGGTCATGATGGACGATACACATGCGACGCCGTTGACGTCGGATGAATTGCTCTCGCGTTATGAACCACCGCGTGTGCCGTACTTGTTGTTCTACAGACGCATGGATGGATTGGTCTCGGCGAGTGACTATGTCTCGCGTGGGAGTGACGGGAGATATTATCAGCAGCGGGATTAGGTACGACGTGAATGATTGGATGACTAAGATCCGGCGTTATCCGTGTTTTGTAGCGATTTTTATCTTTCGAAGTTTTGTCCTAGTTTTTGTCGCGGCTGCTGATTCGTCTCTATTTGAGGGTAGCGTAGAAGCATGCTAGCACTATATTTAGCTCCTGACTGTTTGAAGTTTTCGCGGTGCGTAGTACAATCGTTTACGTTTATGCGCATGTTTTGTGGTGTGTTGGGGAGTGTTTCTCTGCCTTCACGTGGCACAACTATCGAGTGGTCGGTGCGTGCTCGGTACGCAGTATACTGTAGATGTACGATGTTTCGACCTGTCGCTTCGGAGTGTCGTTTCTCGCTTGATGTTTGGTAGAAAATGTGTGCAGTTGTTTTGTCGGGCGTGCAGATGGCTGACGCATTCTGTAGTTATCGTAGGTGTGAGGAGACGATGCGACGGTCGAGTTATTCTAATGTGATTTGCTGTGTGCTTGTTTGCCGCTTTTCCGTGTCTGCTGCCGCTATCTGTTGAACTTTGCTTCGATTTTCGCATGTTCCGTCTGTGTCTCATCGTGCGCTCATCTCTGTGTGCGTGTGCGTGCGCATTTTGTCGGACGAGTGTACTTGCTGTTTATCTACGTACTTTGTGTTGATGCCACACAAGAAATCCGCCCTGTGTGTTTTGACGCGTGTACTCGCTCGCGCGTTATAACTGCTTTTTGCTACTGACATGTGTGTGTATGTCTGCTGCGCTTTTTTCCTTCGTCGTGCGTCGTCGCGTGCGAGTGGCGGTGCAGTGGTCAATGCGAACGGTCTGCACCGCTTGACTGAATTTGACGAGAAAACGGTCGCGACGTCGCACCACGTAATTAGGAGGTACAGTCAAATCAGTCCGTCGTGCGTTTCTAGCAGCTGCTCCGTCTTGTATTGTTAACGGTAGACGTTTGTTATTACTGTCGTTATCTCGCGCACGTAGCGCAGCTAATTGTGTGGTGGTTGCGTAATGTGTTACTTGTATGCGCTGTCTGTATGCGATCGCTATGCTAGCGAAGATGCGTAGTGAGGTTTTTCTAGTGGTTGCTGCTTGCTATCGAAATGAATTTGCTGAGGCGTGTGTCCCTCTCGCGGTGTAGGCCGGCACAGACGGCAGTATATTTAGGTTTTTTTGCGTGAGCTACGATTTCTCAATTGTTTATTTCTGTGCCTTACCTGTTGTGTGCGAAACCGATTTGTGCATGTTATGCGTAGATGAGCAACTACGAAATACCGTGTACCACATAATGCGCGCATAGAACTCCGTACACTCGCGCTGCGGTTGCTCTTGTGAGTGGAATCAAACGCCGGACCATTCGTTCTTTGGCGATCCTTCTTTTCCATGATGTGATACTCAACAGTGTTTGCTGCTATTTCTTACGCGTTTAGGCTTGTTCGGTAGATTCTAGAGCCAGAATGCGAGGGAGAGCGGTATGAGGTCACCCTGTCTCGGTTTTGTATTCTGCCAAAGCTCGCCGCACGGAGGATGCTAACTGGTCAGATGAAATTATCCCCATCGCCAATTATGTTCTTGGTGCTTCAGTAGTCTAGAGCTTACACGTGGAATTGCGGATTGCAACGTAGGAAGGGGAAGCAGTGGGGATAGTTTTTGCTGCAAGGGTTACTCCGTGTTCCACACTGCTTGTGCGTCTTCGCTTTGGCAGGATGTTCGTTCGACGGCTGAGCGGGCATTGCGTCTTCTAGAACGCTTAGTACTGCTAATTATTTATGTATGTAAATGCGCGTTCTACGTACGTTACGAGTAGGCTCATCGTCGTAGACTGCCTGCTTCGCTTGTTGTCTGTCGACAGATTTACGGTTAGGTAAAGCTGGTTGATTACGATGATAGAATTTTATTTCACTCTAACGATACAGGAGGTGGCAGATGAGACTCACGTGAATAAGTATAAAGAATGCGATTATGTATAAGTTATGCACGATGAAGAACAGACCATCACCACAGAGCACAGCTGCTTAAATCGTACGTTAGATATAGACCGCAAGTACAGCAGGCAAGTAGAAATGTGAAAAGATCAATGAACAGAACAAGTTGCAAGGAAATATCAACACTGGTGACAACGGAAGCAAGTTCGCACAAACAGCTACGTAGACAGTAAGCATCACCAGTTTGGAGAACTAACGGCACGATAGGACGATCACAGGCATTCCGACGGAAGCAAAGCAACGATCGACGAGAAGCACAACACGATTCGAACGAATGTATCTGACTCGAAGAAAACCGATGCTGTGTACATACGAATTGGCGCAGCAAGCTCTACTACAAGTGAAAACACCACAATATGTTTACGCAACAATTCTCAGTTACACTCTAGAGTTTCGCGTACGGCGCACTAAACGCCGTGTTGTATACAGTAGATAATAAAAGATAAAACACATGTAATTTTAAAAAGTCAGCGATCGATCGCGCAGACAACGTACGTACGTTACATATGGACGGTACATCAGTTCCAATTCCAAAACAACGAACATACGTGCACTAATGCATAATAACGTACAGTACGCACAGCGTTGCACATTATGCACGCACGATCGATAAAAATCTCAGATAGATTATGCATCGGAGACAGAGACAATACCGCCAGAGCGCCGCTTTTTCTACCAAGGGAATCCCAACTTCCCTTTTTCACCTGCTTGGAACCCTGTGAACCCACGTAACGGCGCCCATAAACTCACCGGGACTCCACAGAAGTGAACAATCTAGACATACGTTGAGCAGCGAAACGTGGATTGTTTCAGTATTAACTAATCATCGCCGACCCCATTCACTTCAGTCAAGCCTGACAATCAGCTCTTCACGACGCGGTCATCATCGGCAGAAGCAACGAGCGATCTTTGTTCATAAGTGAAAAGTGTATCACTAGCACCAACTCCTTCATGCGTGTCATCGTCGTCAGAAAGCACCGAAAAGTCGTTCGCAAGATCGCCATCATCGACATGGGTAAAGCGTTTAACACCGTTCTTCAAACCACCATTGGTCACTCGTGTAAAGCCAACACTTTCTTCATCAAATTCGTCGACTGCGCGAGAAGGAAGCTTCGAATAACTGTCAAAAGAAAGAGAAAATACTCCTTACAGTCTACAACCCATCATGTATAATACACAACAGCATACGCATTGCCATTGCGTCGCCCCTCGGTCCCCCGTCGATCCCGGTACATGAGTGCGCCAAAAACGATGAAGAAGAAGAGTACAGCAAACGCAGTAAACAGCGCCGCAACAGACGCGAACGACCAGCGTCGAGGTACACCACTATCATCACTGCTTTGAACCATGCACGCCTTCGATGCAGAACGCGTTGCATTCGACCAACAGACAGCACATTGTGTCGCCGGGCCGACGCACAGTTCGGGTTGGCATTCGCCCGGACAGGGTCGACACTCCTGAAAGTACGGGTCACACACTGTACGTACATTATGCACATAGCGTCACTTCATCTATATAATTCAAGCCGAACGCGTACATTTGAAAGAACACTATCGTAGTATTGCCCCATCTCCTGACACGGTTTCCACGTCGTCGACAGGCCATTCATCGAGAGATGTCCAGTAGGAGTAGGTTCACACCGCGCACCATTAACAGGTGGTTTCCGCTCATAGCCGACAGTGCAATCGATACAATCGTCTGCCGATGCACCAATACAAATAGCGCAACTAGCGTGACATCTGTGAAAGAACGCAACCGTGTACAGTACGTGTACTGGACGGGGCAAAGACTTACGGTAAACACTTGAAATCGCCCGATGCAAACTGCCCGTCGGCGCAACGTTCGACGCAGAGATTGTTGTTGTTGTGGCTGAGAAAGAGACCGGATGGGCACTTGCCATCTACGCTACGTGACGGAGAGCAGACATCCCCCGTTGCTAAAACACGACGCGACCACATAGGTTAACGGCGGAACATACCAGTGCATCGCTATGTGCGCATTGTACGTACTACAGTAACTACGTACGACACAATGTTCAACCGCAACTAGACCAGCTTCACGACGAGGAAAACTGACCGAAAATGTCATTTTCTCAGTGTCGCATAAAAGCCCACACTGTAACTGTTCCGCTAAATAAGCGACTTACGAGTATGATTTAGCACAAAGCTGGTCGGGCACGCGTCGCGACACCGGCCGTGATGAATATGAACAACATCTGGTGTATCGCTCAAGATCAAAAGCTACAGCATGAACATGCGAAAATCAGACCGCGTCAATGTCGGAAGGTATAGAATAAAGCTAACAAACTTTCCCGCTTATAGTCCCCTGTGCGACCTAGAGTGGAGAACGGAGGGAAGACTATCTAGAAAATACTTTGGCGAATCTCCTTAACGAGTTTCAGAAAACTTGCGTTTCACGCACTAGAGGGTAAAATTCGTAGTTTTGGCCAAAAACCCGCCTGTGCGAAAGCTTCCCTTCCTGTAATGACTAGTACACAATAAAGCAGCCGCAACGCATTGTATTAGACGTCGTCGTGCCCAGTGACTGCCGAGAAGTAAGCGACAAGTTAAGCACTATTTGGAAAACCATTTTTGTCCAAACCCCAAAAAGTGCCGGACCGGATCTACAAGCAGTAAAGTACGCCAATCAGCCACAACCCATACGCACCAACGGTGGCACGCACGTATCGCACTCATTCGAGTTAGTGCAAGTAGCACAGTCGACCGGACACGCATGACACTGTTTGGTCGTCTGCTCAACCCAAAACGCCGCCTCACAGCGCGGGACACAAACATCCCCACTTCGATTGCGTTTTCGCACAACATAGTTCTTGCACGCAACGCATGCGCCTGCCGAATCAGCGCGTGTACAGCCCTTCGTTGGTTCGCACTCGGGGTGACAACCAACGTAGAGAATACCACCGGACTTGGGAGACTGAAAGAAAAGAGGTAAATGCACAATACGATACAGCTTTGATGAATTGGTACATGCAAACTAACACTGAAATAATAGCACGTACAGTACATATGTAGCAGAGCTTACACGCACAGCGCTACTGCAATCCCGCATGCACAAAACATGCAAGAGCGAGGGCTATCTTTCCGCAGTCAAGGAATGTTCATGGAACTAAACTGAGTCAGACGAAAAAGTGCCAGCAAAGACGTGTTAGACGCTACGTCCATAAATGGGAAAACGACTAAACTAACCAGAAAGCTTCCGTACTAAACAAAAATGAGAAACACCAGCTAAAAGCATCGACACCCCATCGTCATGCAGAGACTCCTCACTCGAAAGAAAACGAACAAGCTGTAAACGACTCATGCAAACGAAGACCATCGACGACACACAATTCAAGCTTCGCCAACATCGCCTACCAGCTCGTTGAAACCCCGCGAAAGATCGTCTCGTCCAAGACTCCCGCTAAAGCTCCCATCACCATGAGTAAAAACATTGCTATCCCCATCATCGTCGCGACCAGAAAGCAACTCAGACGACACGATAGAGTCGACGAGTGAAGGTAAAAGAAAAGCGGTTTCAATACTGCCACTACTTCGTTCCTGCACCTGTGCAGATCCGGTCGTGTTCGAGACTGGTGTCGATGCGGAAGACGTCTCAACGGAATGTGATGGGGGTTGAGGATCATCGGGTTGAGCGGGGAACTCGGTGCCGAAGAAGGCGAGTCGCCAGCCATGAAAAGTTCCTTCACATCAAAGAGATGTAACGTGTAGAGACTTAACATATATTGGAGGTCATTACCTTTATTATCCGCAGAACCAACGTTCTCAATCGTCAGTGTCCAGGTTCCACGTGGATCCTCACCCCATTGTTGCACGGAGAGAAACGGCCATTGACTAAAGCCGCCTGTAAATACATCAAGAGTAGCATCAAGCAGACACCGCACGTACAGTACGTATAGCATAATCCTGCAGAAGCGTACCACTGCTCACATCCAGCGGTCGAGGAGGAAGAAGAATAGACCTGTAAAGCCATTCTAAAATTTCCTTCACATCGATTACTCGGTTCAAACCGTACTTCGTTCCAGACGGTGACAAGAGTGCCACCTTGAGATCGCCACGTCGACTATACTGAATACTGACAATAGCTTGGACATGTTCGAGAAAATTAACCGCGTTCTGTCCCTGACATCCGCCGCCAACGGACGCGATATTCGCGGTGAAATTGAGAGCAAAGCGACCGACCAATGGACGTGGACTAGAGCGCGTCGATAAATGAGGCAATTGCGACAAAAAATTCAAGAAATCGAAAAAACTACGTACAGTACACTTCATACGTACTTTGGTTTTTCAATATGCGATTCATACGAACACGTGTGTTGCGGCGGTGCCGTCTTCCAGACACGTGCTAACTTGACGAGTTTTTCCGCATGCATCAATCCATATCCAAATTTGTTGCTCACTAAACATTCAAACCATTCAATACTCAATCACATAGTCTACAACGCGTACCTTTTCTGCCAACACCATTGACGGACCATCCACTGTTGGACAAGAGGGGCTCAGGGTTCGAAGTTCGGACGACCAAATGCTGCATGTCTCGCCAGGTCAGATTTGGACTGAAGATCAGAGCAGAAAGACGTACGTACTGTACATACATGAAATTCCGTGAACATACAGTACATACGATGCATACTTTGCTTCCAAAGCAAGCGCAACAATGCCTGCCGCAAGTGGCGCCTAAAAGATCGCCAGTGTAACATGCTGTCCCAACTGTGCTCTATACACATATCAAGTATTGCTCACCGAAGCAGACGTTCCCGTATGTTGATCAGTGCAGGCATTAGGCATATCAACAGTGACGATCGCCGGTTGCATCGGGCCTGCCGAGCTGTACGTAGTCGTAAGGGTGCTCGGGCACTCTTCGAGATACCTGAGAATTAAAATGAGTGAAAATCGATAATTCGAAGACGGGTGATAAAAATACCAAGGCTTCTGATTGTCAAAAGTGGCCGAACTAACACTGAGTGTATAAATCGACGTCGTATAACCATCGCATGAGCACGAATCTTGATGTGAACCGCCATTACCGGATGCCCAAATGAAAATGTTGCCTTTTCCAGCACGACCCTGTCACATAAGCGATTTCATTCAAATACGTACAGTACATATTGTAATTTCAATCAAAATACCCTTGTAATTCCTTGATAGAACGCTTCCTTCGCAAGAGGTCCTGGTCCATCAACTGTTTTGCCTGAATTAACCAAGTGCAGTTAATCACCGTAAACCAAGTGAACACTAACACACCATCGTCTTCTGGTCCCCACGATGCAGAATAGATGTCAATATGAAGTGGATTGAGCGAGAGTGAAGCCGCCTCAACGCTGTCGCTCACCGGACCGTCAAGCATTCTCACACCTGTACGCATCGTTACGTTTAAGAGCGCAATACGTTGCAATACACCTAGACCTAAGTACACCCAATCCAAGTCCTGTTCGGACCCCCTGGAGCTAAGAAAATGTTCATTTGGTAAGGATCAGAAAACGATTTATTCGGACATGTTTGAAAAAGTCCGACGTCAGCACAAAGAAATCGCCAATGCCGACCAAGTAAACGGTGTGGAAACACTCCATTTCTTTCGTTGTAAGTACAAAATAAGGCTTTAACTTTGTGATACAATAAGTTTTACACGCTGCTACAAGTGAAAACTCTGACTAATAGACAGTGACTCAGCTTTCGCGCTTGAAAAGATTTAAAATCAACAAATGTGCCACTTACCTCCAATGCTCGCATTAAACGCCACCCCAACACCGCACCAGCTATTTCCAGCGACAGCTGCCACTTCCCCCGCGCAGCGAGTCCCATGCCTATAAAATCCAAACGCACTAGTTACTGCGTATGATACATGGTGCGTTGTATGTCCAAGTATATAGCAACCTAAGTACACAGATCTCAAACATTGTACGTCTTAACCACGAGCAACGACTAAGGGGATCCGTCAAAAAGACGGCCGCAAAAAAGACGGTTAGAAGGCTTCCTTTTGGAACATTTTGAGCTTCTTTTTGGACGAAAAAGGGCGAAAAAAAGACC
>JAQGBB010001751.1:0-12550 GCA_034691745.1 Prismatolaimus dolichurus | reverse complement strand
AGGCGGTTAAGGGTTTTGAAAAACACTGTGACATTTTATGCAGATCTGCAGTTTTCGACTATGAGCCAGTCTGCCGGCCAGCGCAAGAAGATTTTTGTAAGCTTGAAATTTTTTTGCAGGTAGTTTTTTGTTGATTTTTTTTTGAAAAGTTTTACGAATGGGAAATTTTGTGTTTTACGGTAATGTAGTTTTGGTGAGACTCAAAATTTTTAAGACACTTTGTAGAATTGTACAGTTTTAGCGTTTGTTTAGGTATTTAGACGATTTATATTGTTTTAATACTTAAATAGTGGGTTCGGCACCCGCCGACTTAAAAGGCGGAGCTGCGAACAAAAACTAGAAGACGGCGCAGCGCGTTTGAATACAAAAGCGAACAATGTGGCGGTAGGAGCTGGTGGAAAGGGAATAGTAAACTTTTTCTCAGGAAAAACAAGCAAACTAGTTTCACCACTGGACTTTCTCAGACCCTAAGTGGCTGCGCCACTGACATTCCTCAAACCCCAACTGGATACGCCACTAGACCCTTTACTGGCTGAGCCACTGGACCGCTTTGACCCTTGCTGCATTCGAGAAAGTATGACGCACATTATGACATTACGTTCCAGATCGTTTAGGAGTAGTCCGGTAGCTCGGGGAATGCATACGTGACGCACCTTCGAGAAAGCTCGGGACACTTCACGAGGGTGGTTCACGAAATTTGGTAATCTTTCTCGTTCTTTTTGGATTATATCTGTTTAGCGGTAAAGGACACGCACGCACGCATACAACCGCGCTTTATATAGGTGTATAGATAAACGGGTTGACGTTAGGATCCAGTGAGCGCGGCAAAAGTGTTGCCAGAAACCGTCAACTTTACAAGCGGTGTTGGGAAAGCAAAACACGTCAATGTACCGATTCTCAGTGGCCACTGACAGTGCTAAAACACAGTATCGCCGCCGAAAGCCGGCTTTTTAAACGCAGATTTATTGTCGACGTTTTAAAGCTTGAACTAAATAATGCAAAACACCTTTTTGCACAGCAGGATTTTAATCACGAACCTTCAGCACAGAAACCACATTTTCGTACAACTAAAATGCATGGGCACGTTACTCTGACTTTAGGAAAACGTCAACAAATTATCGCGTTTGAAAATGTACATAGCGAAACCTTGCCGAGCGAACTTTTAAAAGCAGTATTCGCAAAGCAAAAAGCGCGTAGCCGTGCCAAAAAATGCAGGGAGTAGAAAACCCTTTAAAAAAACAACGAGCAAATTAACAGAAAAATTTTAAATTTCAGGTTCTCTCAATTTGAACATTCCAACATCTATTAACGCGACAGCCCAATGGTTTCGTGCCGTGCTTGCGATTGGACACACTCCAGCATCGGGACCAGGTTTGCCAACATTAATTCAACGGATCAACAATGAAATTCATAGTCCAGTCAACTTTGCTTGTCCGCCGATATGCTCAAACAAGTCTTCTACTTACCCGTCCGTTGTTTACTCGGTATGATGTTAGGATTATTACTAGCAAAACCGAAATTAATGTAGTTTTCAAAGTTCAATCCAAATATCTGCGATGGTTTGAGCCATTTAATTAAAAGTTCGGCTACTATAAACTGTTGTTATATTTGTAACAAAAACTATGTTTAAAAAATAAGTGCTTAAACTATACAGATTTCGCTACAGAAAAGTGTCAAAAAATTTTCTGCATTACTGCAGTAACTTTTCGAATTATTCAGTTTTTTACGGTTTTTAAATATACGCTTTAAATTAAAAAAATCCTTTGTTCAAAAGATATTTTTGACGGTGATATTTAAGGCATATTTTAGCGCACAGCAATTTTTTAGCACGTTTTTAGCAAATCTGCATCCGCCCGGCTGGCAACTTTTTTTTCAACCCTGGCTTTCTATTAAATGAATGTGCAGGTTTATTTAAAAAAACATTAAAAAAAAAAACATTTCAAGCAGTTTTCGCGAAAAAATTTTAGCACGAACTTGCGTCAAAAGAATGTTTTTAGATTTGGCGTGGGATGTGCTTAGAAAAAACTATAAGCTGTCAAACTTGGTCAAATTTGCAACTTTCAACTGGTTGGTTCATTTTTAGACCCACTGACAAACTCAGTAAGCATATTGCGGAGGGTCATGTCGTCTGTATGTATGTACGTATGTATATACGTATGTGTACATAATAGCGTTCGCAAAAAGCAAGCTAGCGGACTGAAATTTTTTGTGCGAGTACCTTGAAGGGTATTCATGTTTGACGTCGTGAACCAGCAATATTGGTCAACTATTGCGGCGCCACGCCCAAAAAGGAGATCCAAAATGCAAGCTTTTTATAATTATTCTACTCAGTGTCAAACTGAAGCCAAAACTGAAACTGCCATGTAAAAATAGCGTGCTTTAAAACCCAGTAATTTCAGCATCGAGTTCGCGCAGTGGATTCGATTTATACATTAATTTTTATCACTGTTGACTTTTTATAACTGTTTAAGCAGCAAAATGTCAAGCAAATTTAGATCTATTAACCGAGTCTTTGTTGGATCTTGGAAGCGCTACAGATATTGAGATACTGAGCTTATTGCTAAAGCAGTGAATTCGAAACCGCCGCTGAAGAAATTCTCTCGTTATCCCGTTATCACTGGCGCTACCATAACCTTACAAAGACTCAGATAATAGGCCTGATTTTGCTCGAGGTTTGGCTGCTTAAACAGTCATGAAAAGTCAACAATGATGAGACATTCGTGTATAAATCGAATCCGATGCTAGAGTTACTGGAATGTGCTTTGACGATAACTCCAGAACGGCTTGAAATTTGATGTCTGATTCCAGAAAGCCGTAGCTATCGTTACACGTAGACCGCTAGCCGAATACAAAATCAATTTTCTGTTTTCTTATTAATTTGCTAATACTTATTCAACGAAACAATAGTGTGCACTTTTATGGCAGAGCAATCAGTCGGCTCCGTAGCTCAGTTGGTTAATGCGTCCGGTTTATAAACCGAAAGCCATAGGTTAGAAACCTGTATTCAGCAAAAACCTTTTGCATTTTTTTTCTTTTGCTTCAAAAAAGCAAGAAACGTTCAATGTTTGGTCGAAAATATGTGATTGGAATTTGGTAAACCATTTCGCTGGCGGCAGTTTGTCTCTAGGATTGGTACATCTGACTTGTTTTTTTTATGTGATAATGCAAACAGTGACAATTTTTTAAACCTAAGCACAATTGGCATAACGTAATTTAAAAAAAATTATTTTGCATAAGTCAAGTCGTACAGCGGCCCTTCACGAACGGCAACGTTAAACTAGAGCAACTTTGTATATCAACAACAGTGGAGCAAGTGCAACGGCAAATTTCGGGATCGATTTTTTTGAAAAACATATTTTTTGTTTTTTGTTTTTATAATTGTTATAGTAGATGCTTGCACTATTTCGCGTCGGGCGCCGTCTCTTCCATGGTTACCCTGGTTGCTTGCCCAACTTGCAAATCAAACGCTGCAGTTCAATTTTCCAGCAATAAGTCAAGTATTTCAGTAGTCAACTTTAATGTAGTAGCTTCTTTCTTCGTTTTGTGCGATCTCTTTTCCGCCGCCTAGATACGGCGAGAGCCAACGGTCGGTTTCTCTGTCAGACAGTATACACATTCATTTTTGTGACCGTCTCAAAAGCGCTCGATTAATAGAAACAATTTTTCGTTTTGCTGTATTGCTGCTCCGGTCAGTCAGCTACGTATAACTAAATGAAACACAGTAATTGGTCACAAATTCACAAGAGGTGACGATAAGAGAGACGCAGCGGCACAACAGCTAACGCCTACTCGTACGCAGTGGCCATTTTACTAGTACTCCGCATTAGTAGTTTCTTTCCTCGTAGCGTATAGTTATAGACAATTGCGATTAAGAAAAGTGCGACACGCACATATGACGGCACGACACAATGACGGCGGCCTACCATAAAAGCATCCTGTAGTGATAAGATAGATCCATGCAACTGCGGTCGCGCAAAATTTTTTTTGCTTCAGGCAATACCTATGCCGTTGAGTTTGCACCATAATTTTACACAAAAGGCTTAGCCGGCCAGTAAAAACTTTGCATGTCGCACCAACCCGGTTGGCATGTTTCACTGGCCAAGGAATGCAAGCATGATTTCCTGACAGCTGACGCAAAAGCTTTTGATGAGAAAAGGGAAAAATGAAAAAAAAAGTAAAAAAAGAATAAAAATAAATAAATAACAGAATGACTACTTTGCATCTTGTTGTTGCCTGCGCACGCGCAACTCCAGAATGCAACAAGCAGCTCACCACGTGCGCTTGATGAGTACCCACTATCAAGCAATGCACTCAGCGAGTGAAAAACGCTGACTCAGAGAGTACTTGCTTTTGGTCTTCTTCCATCCTAAGTGTGATGGATTTTAGCGCTCGGCTAGTACGCTCTTTTTTTCTCTCACTCTCTTTTTCTCTGAACGCACGTAGGACCGATGCAATGAGGGAAATTATTATACCGAGTTGCAGAGAAATAATTGAATGATTTCAAAACAACCTGCATGACGTTAAATCTATTTGTTGAACATGCCCGCGTTATGAAGCAAAACTAGTGTGTTTGTGAAATTCTTTTCTACTGCCTAGTGATTATCCATCAAGTTTGCATATCGCTAAGTTCAGAACAATGAAGGAAATAACAAAAGTGATTATCATCGAGCGAGGAACTACTGAAAACTAGTTTTTATCACAGGAAGCACGCGTATGACCTGAGCAGACAGCTAAGCAGACGGAGTCACACCTAGATTCGGCTCGTTGCAAACATAGCCGCGTACAGACTGCGACAGATGCCACTGTGCAGTCTACTATTCTTCGCGTACTGGCATCCCTTTCGCTCATTCTTTCGTCTTGTCATCGCCAAGTCAGCAAGATATCTTCATTTCGACGTTTTGATTAGCTTTCTCAGCGGAGTCCTGATTTTGCGAATGTCTGGGCTTTTCGTGCACAGTGCGACACGAAGGCCACATAGCTAGCACATCAGCGATAACCGGCAAAAAAAAGTCTTCTTCGGCAAATTACAGCTGTTATTTTGTTTATCCTTAGCAAATATGTTATATGAACAGATGCGTTACAGTAATTTTCGAACGTCCTTGGCAAACTATCTTAGTGACTTGAAATGCTTTTGATAACCGTAAGCCTATTTTATTTGTTTGCGTAAGTTTTATGGCTGGCTGACTTTAGTATATCCGATCATACACTCACGCAATATGTACAAAGCAGGTATTGTACGTACCAGTGAATCTTCAATCTGAGACTACCTCCGAAAAACTAAGTGAAAATTTGAAGTCAGTTTCTGCGAGTGCCCGTGCATCGTAGCAGCAAATTTATGTGAAAATAGCTTGCTCACTCAAACGGCTATCGCGTTGACCAGGAGGCAGACCAACACAACGTCAGGGACTACAACAGCAAATACACTCAGGTGTGTCAGTAGGCCCAAGTACAGCGCAGTGCTACTACCCCATACTACTGTCGCTCTATAGGGTGCTCCAGAAATGGAAAAAAAATCAATCAAGCAAAGCGTCACATTGGCCTCTGTCTTCCATTTGAGCGCACGAAGCTGCACGAATTTTGTTTAGTAATCTTTATAAATGAGGAGGTGCTTGAACTCGCCGCTAGGACAGCTAAGGTAGTCAATGAAATCAATGTAAGAATGTAAACATCTGCTTTCAATTGAAGATGTGCGTTTCACCATCATAAGTCCAAACGCGATGCCTTTAGATTTGCACTGCGCTGCACTACACTGTTCCACTGTACCTGAGCTCTGGACCTTGTTTTATCAACGCCCACTACTCGTTGGTCTACTGAATTATGAGTGATGAAAAAAGACCTTGTGAAACACTCATCAACAATCGCTCATTACTTATTCCTTATCAAGCGCCACTAATTACTCAAAAAGTTGAAAGTTCATTGTCGACTAAAATAGCAAACATTGTTTGCATTTTCTCAGTCACGTTTTTTCAACCGCTTCTAAAAAAATACTTCAAAAATTTTTGAAATTATGTTTGCGAACAAAGCAAAATGCAAAAATTTTTCACTTTTTAAACTCAGTTGATGATAGCGTGAAGCGCTGAGCGGTTTTTCGGAGTTGCGGATAATCTTAAAAAAAACAATTTCTAGCTTCTGGCGCGGCAAGTGCCAAATTTTTTGCTCAAGGTTCGAATATTCCTTCAGAAAAACAACGTTTACTTTTTTTAAATTACGATTTCAAATTGACTGCTCATGAACAAGAAAAAAGCACAAATTTACCAAGCTTTGAAATTTTGGTTTTTGTTAGCTACAATTTTGCATTGTTTTTACTACGCTAACAAAAGTCTTGTTTTGTTATGCCTATTTAGAAACCATGTTTATTCACAAAAATTTTGTTAACACGAACAGCGTTTAAAAAGTTTCACTAAAAAAAGCAACTTGTAATGTCATAAGCGGTTGCGTGGTTTGCAGAATCGCGTATGATGTGCAAGACAACAAGTGCAGGTGCAATGGAAAACTTTCAATCACTTGCAGTACAACAGGTTGTCAAAACGTGAGAAAGAGCATCGCCGCAACCGCGCGTCTGGCGCAGACGGTAGTGAGAGCTTCAATAAGCGAATGTGCGTCGAATTAAAGCAAACGGCACATGACATCATGGTCGAAAGAAGCAAACTAACATCGGTTGTCCTAAACATTTAAAAGATTGCTATTAAAGCACGCAGAGCCAGTAAGATGCCGACATTAACGGCATCAGCGACGACGACGACCAAGTTCATCAAAGCGACGTTCGCAAAACATTTTTGAGAATCTAAATCGTCACTCTACGTTTTTTACGGTGATAAAGTGAGATCGATAAGAATTAGTCAAATAAACTGTGTTTTATGTTTAAAATCATTATGCACAAAACAACGATCTTACCGAGATGAATTTGCTTCGAAAGTACAATGACGTATGCAGACAACTCGACGGAAACGAACGTTTATGTGTAGTCTGAAGCAGCAGCGAAATATCGCCGCTTGCTCGTCAGGTAACGGTGTGTCTTCTCGTCATGACTATTGCAAGCGGCAAAAGCGCTGACGACGAGGAAGCTTTGGCGGAAAACTATGTTACGAAAACAAAGGTAGCGAGTGAGTAGCTGAAGATTAGATCAAAAATAATGACAACGACAAGCAAGACATCGATAATGTCGACAACAACCCTTGAGAAGCGAATACTGTTGAAAACAATCTGTTTCAGGAAAAAAAAATAAATACTATTTAAAGCGTTATTTTGGGGAAAAAAACTGACAGAAAACATTACCAAATCGTCGGCTCACCGAAGCAAAGCCGCCCGCCATGCATGCGTTTTGTTACTGCATGTCAGACGTTAGGTTGAAGCTAACAAGTTAGTGTGGCTGCAAGACGAGCAATGCGCCTTAAATCAACAGGTTTAAGAAACAAATAAATCCGAATGCGGCAGTCAGTTACTCAGTGAACCAAGCAATAGATGCGTCAAGCAGCACCAAGAGACAACGCAAAGTTTGCCACTAATGAAAAATTGCTAGCACGTATGCAAAATACCATCAAAAATTGTGTCTTGCTTATACAAAAAAGTACGACAAATGCTACCTTTTGATTGCATGCGCGTGAAATTTTGAATACCTGCTAACTATCGATAGAAATGTATTTAAACACAAATTTTAATTAAAACGCTAGCTTTTATGCAGTAGTTTGACTGCATGCACTCAGCGTGCTGATTGCCCATCAATTTTGACAAATTTTGCAACCGTTAACAAATTTGTGTACATGAATGCGTGCCGGCGTACTTATGCGTGTTCTTTGGTCACAAGTCTAAGAGTTTGCTACCTGCGCGACAGCGTATTACTTAGTGTTGATACCTGTTCTGCGAAAACTCACTGAGTGAGTTACCTGTGCTGACGTTTGAAACGCGGCCGGAATTTTTTTCCGCCGGGTTTCTTTTCTTAAATTCATAAAAAAAATTTATTGCTAGCGTGTGAAGTCAAAAACTGTGAGAGAGCTCAAAAATCCACTAAAAAAATCAACGACAACGCAGGCAATAAGCCAAAAAATATGATTTATTTTGCGTTTAGATTTTCTTGTGTGTTTTGCAGAATTTCCTAGTTCACGTTCACTTTCCGAACGAGTTTTACTTTCTTTGTTTTTTTTGGGTTCAAGAAAACTCGGCTCGAGCTGAGAGCTGCCAGTGTGTTTTGCCAGAAAGTTCTTTCTGCGTAGCGGCTTTTTTTCGCAGAAAAATTTCGACAATAATCCCGCGCAAAACAGTGGTGTAAGGAGTGAAATTTCTAGAAAACTGGTTGAAAACCAATTACGACAAGACGTCTGCAACCCCCACTTTTCGTGTTTAAATCGTTTTTGCATGTTTTTCTGCTCATTGCGCGCAACGCCGACACTTTTCTTACACATAAAAACAAAGCAAAGCCAAGAAACGAAACTACATACAGACTCAATTTTCTTATCGTTTGCACGCCGAAAATGCTTTGCAATGTTGTTTCAAGTGGCAAAATGAACAAGATTGAAGGGACTAATCCTTGCTCGACGAAAATAATGGCGCAATCGGCTAATGCACCTTTTCGATCTCGCACGATAAAAAGCAACAAACGCACGCGGCCGCTCCGCAAAGGTGTGCCCGAACTGAACTTGCACATTTGACATGACATCTTTTTTTACTCCTTCGATTTCAGAAATGTCACGTTCGAAAGTGGACGTGAACATGCGACGTTACTCACTCGGCTAGTTTTGCATCTTCGATTTTTGTGTGACGCATGGCGCTTAAGTGATCTATTGTTTGCACTTAGATCGGCAAAAGTGCTCAAAAACATACGTTTTGCATTTTTGATATCAAAAGGACGGTGGTGCAGGAAGTCAAAACCCATGTCCCCATCGTGGCGTAAAACTCCACTAGCATCGATTATGTGAGTAAAAAATATTTTTAAGCTTCGACTCGCGCAAGGGATAGGCTTCACTCCATTACTTATCAAATAACTCAGCGCTTTAAGCCTAGCCATTGCCGCCGATATTCTGCAGAAGCCCATGCCCTCTACGTGGGCAAAGTAGTTAACCAAACATGCTTTACTGCAAATTTTCCGGTCCATAGTCAAACATGAAAAAGAAGGAAGCTATGCAGCTTAGCAGCAAAGAGAAAAAAAAAAACAACAGTGACCGAGTTGACAGCACCTTCGTCGGTGAAGGTAAACGATGGCACAGTTTTCGCATCTTTGCTTTTAAAGGTGCGACTCTCAAAAATTTCACGCTAACACTTTGAGCCAGTTTACGTCGTAAACAGCAATGAAGCCAATAGCCAGCAACTTGTAGTGTGCCAGAAAACGGCCGTGCTCCTATGACGTCACAGACAAACAATTAAAAAAAATTCACCCGACTTTAAAACTTTCAGACGGTCACTTTCAGGATAATCCTTACTTTAACGGTAGTTGTTTGACACACGAAAAAGCGTTCGCCTTGCGGTTGAAATAAGCCTAACTACTATTTTACTGTTGCATTTTTGCCGTCAGTGTTTCTCTTTCCGCTTTTTTTTTCTTCTGTTTCACGACCAGATTAGCGCTCAGCATTGTCTCTACCACAGCAGCCTGAGTGCGTAATTTTGCACTTTTGCCTTAGCAAGGACGTACTAGAGTCGCTAGATTATGACTAAAGTCATCACAGAATTTTTTTCTGGCTCGAACGTTACTGCTAGCTTGAGCGGTCTAGTACATCAATTATTATCTTGCAAACTATTCGACGTAGTATACATTATAAACTAAAAAACTGCACTAAGCCTTTTCGGTTTTTTGCTTTGTTTGACAGCTAAAAAATAAAAGCTAGTATAATGATAGTAAGAGTAAATTTTTTCAGGCAAAGCTAAGTAAACTTGAATTAAGAATATAGAGAGTGCTTTCGGTTTTCGTCAGCTTTAAATCCATTATTTGCAAGTAGCCGCGAGTAAAAAAATATAAGAAGTGACTTAGCTCTGTAAAAAAAGCAAAGCATTAGCATTGAAGCGATGCGCGGCCAGAATGGTTTCAGGCTAACCGGCCACAAGCAGGGAAAATACGCGGCTGCAGGCCACTCGCCAAAAACAAGATTTAATAAAATGAAAATGAAGCTCTATGAAAATGATAAAAAAAGTAAGGCACAATCAAAGTGTTTTTTCAAACTCGTGTACACTTTTTGCCAAAAGCTAAGTTTAAAATTTGCGGAGCAGTTTCTAATGAGTTAACGGTAAGACTTAGTATAGCAGTAGTCGAGAAGGGCTCATAATGGTTCAGGTAAGTTCAAATTAAGAATATAAATTAAAATTCTTCAACATCAGTTTTTTGAAGAAGAAAAGGTTGCAGCCGCTATCCGTCAAGCCGTTTTAGCCACATGAAACAAGTTTATTATTTGCAACTTTGTTCGGGGTTTATGCTTCAGATAGATATTAAGTAAACTAACCCTTCTTGCAGGTGTCGGGAGTGGAACCATCTATATACGACGGTATAACTCTGATTTTGTCGATGTTGTCGTCTGCAAACGTAGCAAACACAGAGTTCAGTGGCAGCAGTTTAAAGCAATCGCTAATCAACAGTTCTTATCAAAGTAAGCTTTTTGCGCTAGAGCTCGCTTGCCTTTGTCCGAGAGTGGTTATCAATTAATTCGTTATTATATCACAATTCAACGTAGTTTGTACCGTAATTTCCAAATACAAATTTCGGCTGTACTATTTTTCGATCCTATCTTAAAGAAGGAAGCCTAAAACGTGTATTTCGGATAGATTATTTAGAAGCGTTGTTAGTGTAACGAGATGGAACGCAGTCCACCGCATTTTCGTGGTTAGCACTTTGATCTTTTTATTTCGACAGCTTATTGCATTACGTCAGAGTAAGACTTAGATGACGTTCGCAGAAAGTTGCAGTAAACTTTGGGCTGGTTCAGTTTCCGATTGAGCTCCGACGCAAAGACGCAAATGATATCAATATACGGTTTCACGGTATAAAATTTTACTCCAAATTATGGTCCCTTTGCCGAATAGTGTACTCGGGTACATTATTAAGGTGGGTACAGTATTTGGACAAATACGGTAGTTAAATCTAAGGCTATTGCTCGATTAAATTATGTGGGCCAAAAAGATACGACTTTTGCCAGAACACTCTTTAGCAAACTGTTAATTGTCTACAAAAAATTGAAGATAAATCGATCCTGCACAAACTGCCAGTGACACTTCGGCGATATTCTGCCTGTGGCACTCATATTAAGTTTTTTAATGTTTGGTTGCCGAACGCGTTTTTTGTTTTGTAAATTTCCTCACAGAAACTAAAAAAAATATTTGTTTTTTTTTCTACACTTTCTAAAGTGAGCACCCACGTCGCGAAAGCAAAGCTGGCGGCCGCGACTCGAAAACAGATTGCCCTTTTTTTGGCGCGTTTATTACATACAAGACGTTTTCTATTAATGCTATATGAATGTTTAGTTGAAGATAATTTTTCATAAAGACTTGGTCTTGTTTTGCCAGAAATGCCAGATTGTATGCCAGAGTGCGGCCATCAAGCGGTTTTGAATGCTTACGTCATTACACTACAAATCTGAAGTGCTGCAATGACGTGTTTGCGGTTATATAGGCTGGCCCACAATTTGTTGACAAAAATGAGAGAAGAACTATTGTGTAAAAAAGTTATCCGTCTATAGTGCTCATGTGGAGTATTCGTATCCCTATCACTAGATAATCCCAATGTTTAAAAAAGTGAGAATAACGTCTTAGCGGGTTTAGAGGCGCAGAATCAACTTTCATTCCACGGCGTAAACAAGTCCAAATTGCACTTTTCTAATTTAATCGACCACGGAAAATCGATCTGCGTGCGAGAAAACCCGATTCAACAGCTCATTTTTGGTCAAAAACCGGTTTCAATTCGAAATAAAGCGCCCGAAAATTAGAGTCTAGTAGCAAATCTGTAATTTTGCATTCTTTGTTTGCTTTTGTTCCAATTAGCCTTATTTTAGCTTGCTAGCAAAAGCTAATGAAGTTTTTGGATAGTTTTGAAGTTTTGAAAAATTTTGGAAAAATTTAATTTTAGCTCAAATTTTCCCATTTTAATTGACTTCGCTTGCTTTTACCCAAGTGTAGTCATTTTCTACAGTTTTTGCCAGTTTTGGATAATTTTGGGCAATTTGGGAATGAGTTTCTTGTTTTTAAAATTATTAAATTTGAACAGATTTCAATAGTTTGGGTGCCAGAACAGCTGTTTTGAACAGTTTCTATCAACTTGGCAAGTTTTTGATAATTGTGGAAACTTAAGTTTTTGGAGCAAATTGCTAGGTTTCAACAAGTTTTCGTGCAAATAAGGCTGTATTGAACTGTAGCTAACAGTTTTCGAAAATTTTGGGCGATTCTGGAAAAACGCGGTTTTGGTGCCCCGTACCCCCAACCTGGGGCTTCGTCCTTCGCGCTTGCGAAAGTGTAATAAAGAATTGGAGGGAAAAGAGGCTAGCTGAGCAAACTGTGGGAACGTGGAAATGGGCGCAGTCAAAGGCGAAGTTGGTCGTTTTTCCTCAGCGCGTGGGCGGTGGCCTTTGCTCCCGCACGC
>JAQGBB010001750.1:0-12551 GCA_034691745.1 Prismatolaimus dolichurus | reverse complement strand
CGAAAGTTTCCCATTCAAGTGAGCCTCATCTTCTTCTACGCGGCCGTTAGTCTCACGTTCATACTTGCGCTAAATCGCTTCGTCTCGATCATGGCGTCAGAGAAATACGAGCAATGGTTTCGCAAGAAGAACATTCTCATCATGGCCATGTGCTCGTTTGTGGTCGCACTGGCGGTTGTGTTTCCGTTCTTTTTCGATGGCTGCGAGGTCTACATCGATCCTGCCTACTTCAGCGTCGTTACGTCTGGTGCGTGCACATCGACGGTCGAAACGGTGCTAACGGTGGGTTTCGAATATCCGCTAATTGTGGCGAGTCTGGCGCTCAATCTCGCGACGTTTATCAAGCTTCGACGACGCGCTGCGACAAAGCCAACGAATGCGGTACAGGCGGCGCGTCGGAAGCAGGATCAGCGCTTTTTTCTGCAGAGCTTTCTCACGGCGCTCATCGTGCTCATCGAGGTCTCCTACACGTATATCGGGCTGGCGATGACGACGCGATGGGAGTTCTTCCTGATTACCGTCATCATCCCGCTTCTTCAGCCGATCGCCGACGCGTGTCTCTTTCTAGCCGTCAACGCGGAGACGCGAAGCGCGATCTGCGCTTTTTGCCGCCGCGGAAGGTCGACGCCGAAGGTTCATTCTACGAAGATGATAGCGGTTGTGCACATTCCTGTAACGGGAGGCATTAACGGTTGAACGGCAAGGCTGTCAAAGTGTCATTGTGGGCTATTCAAATTAGTCAGATTATGTTTGAGATTGTAAGAACGTCGTTTATTTTGTTTACGGTTCTAATTAGATAATTTTTAGCGTATAGTCGGATC
Organism: Prismatolaimus dolichurus; assembly: GCA_034691745.1. Lineage (NCBI taxonomy): Eukaryota > Metazoa > Nematoda > Enoplea > Triplonchida > Prismatolaimidae > Prismatolaimus > Prismatolaimus dolichurus. The sequence goes on along the minus strand of JAQGBB010001750.1, from coordinate 11,730 downwards.
ATGTGGAGTGAGGCAAGAGGGCACAAGTTGAAGAGGAGTTTGCACTTTAGCTACTATAATTTATGTCGCGTTTGTGTCGTCACTAGTAAATCCAAAAACAGATCCGAGGTACTTGTTTTGCACATCAACCACGTTAAAAAATTTTGTCATAGCGCAACTGCAACATATTCGCCGGCAGGATTATAGCAAATCGGCTAGTGCCGTGAGAACGTGCGAGGTATGAGTCGGCGTGTCTGACAATTTCGACATTTGAAAACAAGTTTTTTACCGCTCGCGGACATTATGAACACAATTGCAGCCCACGAATCGGACGTTTCTTGCTGCCCGCTAAACAAGCAGTTGGCTTTAACGAAGTTCGTGTACTAGTGCATTTTTACGTTTGTAGATTTTTATCTTTTTTTTCCAAATTTTACAATTAGCCTAAAGGCCTTGGTGGCGGCGCCGGAGCAGCGAAAGCTGCAAGACTTGGAGCCTGAGCCAGCCGCTCACGCGTCAACTTGTCTTCAGGCTGGCTAATTTCTTTCAGCAAGCGCGCTACGCGGCAGAAGTACGCGTACACGCTGTCGTGCTGGTGGCGCTGAATGTGAAGAAGCGCTTTCTCGTTTCGGATTCTTTCGTTCAGCTGCACGTAGATGGGATCTCGACGTTTAGGCGGTCGCCCGTTGCTGACCTAAGCGTGTCCACAGCGCGCAACTGCGCAGTTGGTAATTTAAGTTTTAGGTTCACTGACGAAACGTCCTCAGGAACACGCGGGAAAACTTAGAAGATCAGCGGAGCACCCCTGAGCGCTAGCATAAAATTTCACTTTTGGAGGGAGTACAGGGAGAGGAGATGAATTTGTTTCATTTGCTTATTATTTGTTTTATTCTATTTTTATCTTTTCCTGGGGCTTACCTGAAACGCACGTGTTGCCCACACCTCCATCGCCGCCTGGAGCCAGGCCAAAAACACGGCCAGGCTAGGATGGGGGTGCCCAAAAATCAGGTTCAGCAACGAGTGGAAGCCCTCTTCCCGGTTCGTTGTGCGATTATCTTCGTCTTCAAAATGCGACCAGTCTTCCATCGGGTGCTTTCTGAACCACGTGCGGCAGAAGTAGGCCATAAACTGCGCAAGGACATCATAGTCCTCATTGCTGATGCCCGACTAGACGACGAATTTGGCCACTAGCCTAACGAACACTGGCCGAATTTCCTTCCTGGGCAGCACTGGGAGGGAGAAGAGGAGGCACAAGGATTTCTTCAGGCAGGGATACCGTTCGCGCATCTTCTTCGTCAGTAGGCCGTACTTGACGGCTTTTTGCTGCAGGCATCTTGTGAAGTGGAATAAGCACCCCTTGATCTTCACGTTTGGGAACGCCGCCGCCGCTTTGACTCTTGCTGACGGTTTCGAAGTCGAGCATGAAGTGCGTTATCTGCAGCTCGTAGACGCGGTCACGGCACGCCTGAACGAAGACGCTGAAGAGCGTTCTGTAAAATTCGCGCGACGTGTTTCGCATGAAAGGTAAGATCGTCGGTACGGTCTCCGACGTTAAGGGTGTAGCTCACATAAAAGCTTGAAACGGGGAGAAACGTAGCGGCTACATCAGCCATAGGATATAAATGAGTGACATACCACTCGAAAGAGCGTTGTGCAGTCTACCGTCTCCATGCTACAGAATTTTACTTTAGTGCATCAAGACCCAATAGTTCAAGTTTTAAAACGGGAATTTTAGTCAATTTCGGGGGGAAGGACAGCATAAGCAACACGCATCTTACACAAGCAAGCTACTCCTTGTTTGAAAGCGCGCGAAATTCTGCACCGTCTCCATGATTTCGATTTTTCATTAAATGTACTGGCCTTCCATACCAAGGGCTTTTGGTTTGTGGTCAAGGACTTGCTGAGCAGAGGGAACAGTAGATGATTATTTCCAACAATGGTGTCGACAGTGGCAATCATACGTACACGTTTGAATTCTGCAAACGTGAACCTCGATTTTAGTGCAATTTGATACTAAGATGCAGAATATGCATATTATGGTAACGCGCTACGCCACTGCAATGGAAGTGATCTCAAAAGATGTGGGATCTGATTTTGCATCTAGTTGCTGACAACAAGAAATGTTTAAGCTTATCCGTTTTAGAATTATAGGCTATAAATGACATAAGTGAGCTACACCCTTAACGCTCCGTTGTGGTTGATCTGCGAGTGGATGGTGTAGATCTGTTCAAAGCCGCGAGGGCACATCTCGAACGTTCCGTCTGCCCCCACGACTTTAGACGCAGCAAAGCGGTGAAGGTCGGCGTCGCTGGCGAAGATGAGAAGCCCGCCGCCCTCCAACTCGTAGAGCAGCCAACGCCCGTTCTCGACGCTGTAGCTTGCATACCTGCATTTTAAGGTGCGATTTTTAGGCACAACGCTCAATTCAGTAACTCTAACGCTCAATTTGGGAATTTTTAATTATTGAACCATTTTAAACTCGAGGTTGAATGCCCTAGGCAATTTTTCAAATTTAGAATATAGTAAAAAATTTCAAATGCTGATATTCGTATCACGTTCTACTATGATGTTCCAGTGCGGAAGATATTGCAATTGCGCCGGAAAAGTAAGTAAAATTCCATTTTTAGAGAAGCCAGGGTAGGTTTGGTAGTTGGAAGCTGCCCCCATGGCGCCCACGCCCCCACACCGAGCAAATTGCCCCCATCCCATGCCCCGCAACTACCGATGGAGCAAATTTTTTAGCAGATTTTGGTGCAAAAAGTTAGGAGATCCTGTCATGTGCAAAGTGGGTTTGCAAAAGTCAATAATCTAGGGTTGTATAGGGTTGGCCCAAAAATTTGGTTCCATGGGACGGGGGAGGGAAAAATTCCCCCCCCCCCCCAGTACGACCCCTAGACGAAGAGACGAAAGCAGAAAGAGGGGAAACCCAATTTTTTGAAGAAAAAAGAACTGAAAAAGCATGATTAAAATCGATAATTGATTATATTTTATTACAGGGGAGATGCAAGCGTTAGACCGGATATCCGGCTCCGGCTTTTTGAAAACGTTGACCTCGGACCAACAGTAGGAAATGGCATGAAAAAGTTCACATTTTGATTATACATTTTCTGATTACGTCACGTGTAGACAGTCCCTCAATCACATTTTTTCAGTTTTTCAATCCCATTTCAAATGCAGATAACAAAATTAAAGTTTATGTGAGAACACCTCCACTCTATCAAGTTCGAGTGTACAAACCTGTCCTCGAAGTTTTCGTGAGTTCTTTCTGGATCTTCTCGTGAACCTGTGTGACTTCCTTCACGTCGCTGACGGATGCGGTTGCGTTCGGTGTCGGAACGTTTGCGAATACGCCGGCGGTGTCGATGTCCTGCGTTTTCACCGCAACGGTGGTTCTCACTGATTACCTCTATCAGCTTACGTTCTTCGTATCACTGATGGTCTACAGTGGGCATCGCGAGTCGAGAGTGGCGCTGAAGGGGGAAGAACGATGACAAAAATCGAAGACTGGCTCATTAGCTCGGAAAATTATATCGCTACTCAACAAGAACTTCGTAAAATTCGTTCTAGTGTTGGCGCTAGCCCTTCATATTTTCGTTTCGCTTCTCTGTTGCACTGGACAGCAAGTTGGCTTATCGCCAGCGAAACTCGTCTTCGAATCGAACCCTCTTCGGAGATTCCTCGACGTCATGGAAAGGCGCGTTTGGCCCGAGCGCAGCTACGTCGCTGTCTTCGTTGACGTACCGCCGAACATAGAAAATCGATCTGAAATCAACAGTTTCTTCAAGATGGTCGATCGATTTGAAACGGAGAGCATGTTCTCTGCCGGTGCTGACGTAACGGTACTCTGGCTTCGCGATTACTTGAAGACTCTCGATCGTATGAGCGGTGTCGTCGAACACAGTCGATTCTTACCGGAATGGCTTCGAGCACTCGACTACGACTTCTTCGCCGTTTTGCGAAATCGATCGATTGACCAAAATCGATCGATCGCAATTGAATTCGATCGAAATCGATCGATTGAACCCCTCTTAAAGAAGATGTTGTTCTACGTCGGCTATCGAAACGTGCAGACGTGGTTCGCGAGACACGAAGCGCTCGCCCACTGGCGATCGATCGCCACCCAGAATCGCCGATGGAACCTGACAGTCTTTCATCAAGATAACCTCTACACCGACGAGGTAGTTTCACTCGCGTCGTCGACGATGCAGACGACGGGAATGTCAATTCTCTCGATGGTCTTTATCTCGATCGCGTTCTTACCGAAGAACTTTAGCGCACAGTTCTGGATCGTCTACTCGATGCTGTCAAGCACGGTCGGCGTCGTCGGCTACGGTCAGTTGTGGGGTGCTGAGTTGGACCCGATAACGATGCTGATGACAACGATGTCGATCGGATTCTCTGTCGATCTTGTGAGTTATGTCGCCTATAAGTATCACGCGTCTAAGGGACGAAATCCGGAGGAGAACTTCGTTATGACTCTCGAATCGATTGGTTGGCCTGTATTTCAAGCTGCGACGTCGACCATCTGCGGTGTTCTAGTTTTAGCTTTCGTTCCGTCGTACATGACGAGAGTGTTCTTCGCGACGGTGTTCTTGGTGACCGTTCTCGGCGTTCTTTATGGACTGTGTATTTTGCCGGTCGTTCTGTCGGCTCTGGATGAGAACTCGGATGTGTGCGAGCAGAACCGTGCAATTACTTGCAAAAATGGTTACTATCTGATACCGATGGACGATGACGAAGATGGAACTGACTGATACCTAGTTCCTTCATGTGTCAAGCTCGTTCGTGGAAAAGTCATTTTTGTATTACTCTAAACCAATTAGCGTTCGGAATTGACATTTTTGTGATTTCGCAATCGGAATCGGAATTTCACGAAATCGGAATCGGAATTGTGGCCAAATCAACAATATCACCTACAATGAAATTTGCACAAGTTGAAGAATTGAGCTGATCTGGACGCATTTTTCCATTTTTACGATCTTTGTGGAGCATGCCCTCATGTCCAATGTTTCTTCCAGGTTTTTTTCTTCCCGGGGAGGGGAGGAGGGAATACGCCGTTTTCGGAAGAAAGTCCACGTTTTCAACGAGTTTTCCCCCTAGAAAACCAAAACGTTTAGCGATTCAAAACTCAATGTAAGGATCAACTCAGCTCAACACAAAATCACGCAGCGGATTTCAGATTTGAACTCAGCTTACCGAGCTCAATAGTTTGAAAAATTTTTCAGAATATTTTTTGCTTAAAATGATAGTGTAAACTATGGAAAATGTTTACAAAATTTTTTCATTTGAGTTGCGAAATCAAAATTTTTTCGTTTTATAAACGCTAGATATATCTAGCACAATGAAGATGATGCAAAGTGTGGCGCTTTTCATTCAAGACGATTCGACTTCTTATACTTACCCCAGGACTTGCATGAACGATTGTACTAATTAGTGTGGAACATATAAAAACACTAGTTTACAAAATGAGATAAAAATTGAGTTCTCGGACGACGAAAATTGATCAAAATTTAGGTAACGCAAACTGTGTCACAAATGCTTCCATGCGTACCGTTTCGACGACAGATCTAGGCTCGATCGGAAACCGTAAACAAGCAGAACAGACGCAAGGATACCCACAGCTTTAGCTGAAAGCTAATAACATATGCTTTTACATCAGTCAAGCTTATTTGCAATATGTGATGGCAGCGCGCGCTGTAAAACTAACATCATATTTTATTCGTATATTTCGTATATTTTAAAAATGAGACTTTTGTATAAAAATGAAATTGTTCACCGTTCTTCTGGCGGTCGCACTCACGCTCCTCGTCGGCGTCTCCCACGGCTACGACCACCACATCGACATTGACGTCGGACCACTCCTTGCGCGCTGAGGGATTCGAACGCCGACACAGCTTCAGAGCATGTTGCCGGACGACCGTAGCAACACACTCATTACCAAGCTCGGCCAGCGCACTGGAATCGAAGAGCTCCAAGGAAAAAGGAACAGCGAGCTTCAGAGAATCTGGAACAGCCACGTCGGATGCTAGTGCATGACATGACTTGATTGCTGTTGAAATTTCTACAAACTTGATAACACTGTAGCAAATGTGTTTGTTTGCTTGCACAATGAAACAATTTTAAGCTTATTTGCAATGTTCTATGTCTTTTCTCAATACTTGCATATCCTGCAGTTTCTTCCATTGAGATTACGGTAGTTTGTGCAGCAAAGGGAAAATAGCCACCGACTTTTGAATTCTGTTCGGTCGCGAAATATCATGTCATGAAAAATGGGCATCACAGCTGTTTTTAAATGCTGCAATGCTTTAATGCTTAATCTGCTCTTGCACGGCGTCGAAACCGACTCGAACAAGTCGATTATCACTAGCGTTCAAGTTGTCCATCTTCGATGGGATTTCTCACAAGCGCGGAACGCTCCTCGTTCGATGCAGATGAATTTGACGGACGTTACAACGCAGTTTGGCGCGAAGCTTCGGATTTATAGAAACGCTTTCAACGATCGAAACAGAGAGGATGAACTCCAACGATTGGTTTTTTATCCCGAAGCGCTCACTGAAGCGATAGGGGAGAATAAGGCGCAGACCTTCTCGAAGTTTGCGCTTGGCTTCCTCTTTCAAATAGCTTTTACCTCGGCGTTAAATTTCGCGAACATTGCTAGGTCCAAACCGATGCTCGCGATGTTCGGCGTCGTGAGTCCATTGCTCGCGATCATGGACAGGCAAATCCGGCTTGTGTTGCGCCCCCGGGTCAATTCTCGAATTTGAACCTACATTTGTTCCGAAGAGCAGAGATATGCTTGACAATCGTTTACGGACGTATCGATTTCAAATTGCGTGGAATTGCAATATAGTTTTCAGCCGAATTCCGTTTCAATTCACCTAGTGAGTAAGAGCATTCTGTTTTTTTTCTACATCAGAGGTTTACGTTCTATTTATTGAGCCTTAAAATTACGATCTTACCTTCGTCAATGTGATGCAAATGACTGAGCATTTGCAGTTGTGAACGTAACGGCGTTTGAGCTCGCGAGGCCCGATAACAACTGAGCAATAGCTGTAGCCATGACTATCGTTCTGCGAACGATTCGAGATACCGCAAAAAGCTGCATTTTGATTCAGTCACCGCGAGCGTATTGGACTCTGCGTCCGCGCGCCACCGTAGCCGAAGCAACGAAGGTTGTGCTAATTTGAAAAAAGCAAGCCAAAATGAATGAGCTGTTTGAAGTGATAAAAATGACATTGCTGAAAAAACTATTGTGAAGGGAAAAGCTCAATTTCTTGAAAAAGTCAATTGCTTTACCTCCGCCAACAACAGCCTGTCAAGTAGCGCACTCACGACTGTACGTGATCATTCTCGTTTGCCTCCTGCAAAATGCAGTTACCAGCCAAAACTCGACGATGTCGTTTAACAGCACCTCAACGCTAATACCGATCATCGACACAGATGTGTCGGTGGTCGAGAACGCAGTCGCTGCGCTTGTTGCGATCCCGCTTTTCGTTCTTGCCGCGTGGATCGTCGGCGTCATCGTCGTCGCACGAGCGCTCGCAAAGAGCAACTTCGTTTATTACGTTATAAGCTTGGCGCTCGCCGACTTTGTGCTCGCGCTCGGCAGCATCGTCGGCAGCGTCGAATTGACGTTTGCGCTGAACGCCTGGGGTAGCCTCGCGTCGACGGCGTTCTCACCAGAGTGAGCAACGTTTGGCTCAGTGCTCGCTAACGTCGGCTCGACGCAGCACTATCTCGCAATGGCCGTCATTGCCGTCGATCGGCTTTACTCGATTTTGCGGCCGGTTGCGTACAAGCAACGACGGCCGCCTGTCGTCTTCACGGCGATTCTGAACGTCTTCTTCGCGGTAAATCTCGTCGCCACCTAATGCTGCTTTACGATTGGCGACGTGTTCACCAACAGCGAGGCGTACAACATCGCGTTCTTGTTTAATCAGTACGTCGGCGCCGCGCTGGTATTCGCGGTGGTTCTCATCTACGGCGCGTTGCTGGTCGCCGTGCGCCAAAAGAAGCAAAATGTGGTGCCTCAGAGCGTCGCGAACAAGCAGCAGTCCAACGTCCGGCAAAGGCAGCTAACGCAAACCGTCGCGAAAGTGGCCGTCGTCTACGTCGCGACAGCGCTCACGTCAACCATCGCTATTATCGTCGTCAGTCAGCTGAACAGCTCCTATCTCATCGCGACGGGTCTCTACGATGCGGTATTCAAATTTGGTTCATCTTCATGACCTTTGGTCAGTACGCCGATCTCAACATCTTCGCGGTGAAGATTGCGCCAATCGCCGAGCCGTCCGCCAAATACCTGAAGCCGGTGCGCGTCCGATGCAGCTGTTCAGCTCAAGCAGATCAACCCCAGCAGCAGCAGCAGCATACGTCGATAAAGGCAAAATCGACTGGCACCGGAAATATTCCTTTTGTCAAAGTTCAAGACTGAGTAACTGACCGAGAGGCGTGAACTGCGAACTTATGGTTTTGCACTGATTGCGAAAACATAGCATGCATGCAATTTGTAAGTTGCCATATTTTATATGTCGCACACGCATTCCGTTCTGGTGAAATTTTGTTTAGAAAACTTGTAGCTAATGCATTAGGGGTCGTAACGCAACTGTTACGGGTACCTCCCAATTTTAAACGGACTTGGCTTAGTTTCGGTGATCTGGCGTGTGCTTTTGTGACTAGCATTAGCGAGGTTGAGAAACAATTCGGTTAGCAAATTCGAAATTGAAAAAAACGATTACAAGAAAAATAGAAATTTTTTTTAATATAAAAAAGTAAATTAAAAAGAAATATTATAAATTTGTTTTTTAAATTTGAATAAAATACTCAAAACTATAAACTGAACGGAAAAAGTTGCGTAAAAATAGTGACGTTTTGATACGCTTCATGTCAGACGAGTGAATCGCAACAATGTTGTGACGTGACATATAGGGTGCTATAAACGTGCTATCATGAGAACTGGTGAAAAACTTCGTTCTGTTACGGGCACTTGCTTCTGCAGCATTGTTCTACCCACTCAGACTCGTGAACGTATCCGAGAAGACGCCACAGAAGGGCAGGGTTGTCGATCATCACGGAATCATTTTTTCTGCCTTCTCATTCAGCCGGTGAAGTTTTCTGAAACCGTAGAAAATGCGCACTATCGTCGCCATCGTCGCAAGCCACGCTCGACGCAAGCCACTGTCGTCCCCAAGGCGCGTCGTGCTGCTCGGGCTGCTCGATGCTTTGCTGCAAAGGACCCACGCATGGTAACTTCGACAGTAATCAGTTCTTCTGCACGGGAACCGCACAAAGACGCCACTAAAACTTCGGAAAATGTGAGAATCCGCAAGTGGGGTAAACGTTCATCTTTGATTTGTAACGTTCTGACGTAAATTTCTTTTTGGAAAAAAAGCATTATTTCTGAATAGTCTCGCCATTTATCTACGATTTCACTACTACAACTGGTCTTGGTCAGCAATGTTTTATAAATGATCGCAAATAAGCTGCGCGTGGGAAACTCGTGCTGCAAAAGACCCCACAGAATCCACCAATGCCGATCCGTCAGAGTAGAAGCTTTGTAGAGAGTGCAAAACTGCGCAACACTGTTTCTAAATTTTAACTAATACTTTCTACCTCCTGCCTATGGGGTATTGACATTTGATGCAGAAAGTGTGCGTCTCAAGCTCGTGTTTGTTGATTGGTCCTCCAATGCAGCTGCCCATCAAATGCTTGTATTTCTCTATTTATGAGTGTTTTACGCCAGCTAGCACGAACATCAGTGGGCCAAAATTATACAGACATCCGAGGTGTCGGTAATCCTTGTAAAGTATTCTGGCCAAATATGTTAAAAAAAGCTGAAATACAAAGCCACTATTTCGCTTATTCACGGATGCTGTTGGCCACGTGCTTCGCGTTTCGCCACTCTCGTGCCATTCAGTAGACAGTCGACAAAATACAACATATATTTGTAGATATTATGCGTAAGTTGCACCAGTCGTCTTCACCCGACTTAGTTCTAGCTTTCCTCACTCACTCATGTAGTGTTCGGTCTTTGCGGGTATGCAGGGTTTTAAGGCCACTGCCTAAAGTCAGTTGTCATTTATGCAACTGGACTTGGCGTCCGCTGATCTGTTTGTATGTCTGTCCGTCCTCAGGACAACTTTCGAAAAAAGCACCGTACGCCAAATACTCACAGAGTAAAACGATCCAATAAATCTACTTCCTTAGGCTCGGTCTTCGGAATATCAAAGCTTTTGACACTACGAGTCAAGTCCTAAGCAGCATCTTAAACGACAGATGGGCTTGACAACTGTTCACGGACCTACCGATATTTAAACTGCATGCAATTGCAGTGTAGTTTGTAGACGAATTTTGCTTTAAGCCGTCTAATAAGTAAGAGCATTCTTTTTTTTCTGCGCCAAAGGTTTACATATATATTTCTTGAGCCCTTTACATACGATCTTGCCTTCGCTCTAGTGACGCAAATGGCTGAGCATTTGCAGCTGCAAACGTAACGGCGTTTGAGCTCGCAAGGCCCGAACACACCCAAGCAACAGATGCATTTATGACTATCGCATTCTGCAAACGATCGTAGATACAGCAAGAAGCTGCGACTCGCTTAAGTTACCGCGGGCGCATTGGACCAATCGCTCCGTCGCTTTGCGTCAAAGCGCAACGTAGCCTAGGCAACGAAGGTTTGGCTAATTCGAAAAAAGAAATTTCTTGGAAAAGTCGATTGCTTTATCTCCGCCAACAATAGCCTGTCAAGCAGCGCACTCACGACTCTACGTGATCATTCTTGTTTGCCTCATGCAAGCTATAGTTACGGACCAAAACTCGACGGCGTCGCTTGGCAGCACCTCAACCCTAATACCGATCATCGACACAGATGTGTCGGTCGTCACGTACGTGGTCGACGCGCTCGTTGCGATCCCGCTTCTCGTTCTTGCCGCGTGGATCGTCGGCGTCATCGTCGTCTCACGAGCGCTCGCAAAGAGCAGCTTCGTCTATTACGTTCTAAGCTTGGCGCTCGCCGACATTGTGGTCGCGCTCGGCGACCTCGTCGGCGGCATCGAACTGCTGTTGTCGCCCAACGTCGGTGGTGGCCTCGCGTCGACGGCGTTCTCACCCGAGCTCACAATGGTCTGCTCAGTGCTCGGGTACGTTGGCTCGACGCAGCACTTTCTCGCGATGGCCGTCATCGCAGTCGATCGGCTCTACTCGATTCTGTGGCCGGTCGCGTACAAGCAACGACGGCCGCCTGTCGTCCTCACGGCGATTCTGAATGTCTTTTTCGCGGTAAACCTTGTCGCAACCGCGTGCTGCTTTTTGATTGGCGGGTTCAGCTACAGTAACGAGGCGTACGAGGTCGCGATCTTGTTCAACCAGTACGTTGACGCCGCGCTGGTGTTCTCGACCGTTCTCATCTACGCCATGATGATGATTGCCGTGCGCGGAAAGAAGCGAAAAGTGGGGCCGCATAGCGTCGCGAACAAGCAGCAATCCGACATCCGGCAGAAGCAGCTAACGCAGACCGTCGCGAAAGTGGCTGTCGTCTACATCGCGACAGCGTTCACGTCAACCGTCGCGCTCATTGTTCTCAATCAGCTGAGCAACTTCTATCTCATCGCGATGGGTCCCTACGATGCGGCGTACAACTTCTGGTATGTCTTGATGACCGTTGGTGAGTACGTTGATCTCAACATCTTCGCGGTGAAGATTGCGCCAATCGCCGAGCCGTCGGCCAAGTACTTGAAGGCGATGCGCGTTCGATGC